>CM067299.1:4685556-4788056 GCA_034231615.1 Meghimatium bilineatum
AAATGGAAAGCTATGGTTTCTGTCCTATGCGCCTCCTATGGACCTGGAGGAGCATAGCATAACATAACATAACATAACATAACATAACATAACATGGGGTGCAAAGGGAACGCATTGCTCTAGGCGGACCCAGGGTTAGCAGATAACCAAGATCCCAAATGTACCTCCAAGCGGTGCACCCTGGAAACAGAAATACAGACGCTCGTGCTGATTCTGGCCAAATGATTTGGGGATCGTGTCCGAGAATGTGGAGGTAGCAGATGGAAAGAGATTTGACTGCACAAGAGACAGACAATATCTCCGACACCACCAGCAGCACCACATATAGCGACACTGTCGACATACAGTGAAGCTAGTCAGTCCAGTCCGAACATTGGAGGGGCGGCCAATGTAAAATGCACGTAAAGGTAGATGCATGGCGAGAGACAAATATATTTCATACAGAGTACAATGAAACAATGAAAGGGCAGAACAGCGCTAGAGGGCAGCGCGAACTGCAAATAGAAAATGAAAAGTTCCTAGGAAAGGAACTCAGCTCGAGACGAGCTTCTAGTTACCTGTGTTCCTTACAGGCAGAGACCCAGACCCATTCATTGGCGTTTGGTAAAGCAAGAAGACCTAATCCAACTCTAATGTCGAGCCTTCCTAAACCGGAAATATGCTCGCGAAGAGAAAGGGTTCCGTACTCGATGCGCTCAGGCACAAAAGGGACAACGATTTAGCCCTGGCCCAACTCTACTGTCAGGTTTTCCTACACCGGAAATACACTTGAAGAGAGAAAGGGTTCAGTACCTGATGGGCTCAGGCGCTATTGGAACAAGGATGCTCAGCTCGAGAACGCCTTGCTCTCAAACGCGTGGTGTTAGACTCGAACTTGGACAAGGGGTACACGATGTCGGTGAATGACACCTCGGCTAAGAGGGCAAAAGAGCCAGGGTCCAACTCCTCTGTTGAGTTCTTCCCCTTAAAGAACCAGGCTCACGGATGAGAAACGGTTCAGTACCCAATGGGCACAGGCACAGCACGTCCAATTACACGAGGCAAGTTCATAGACAGTGGAACACCTTGTTCGAGTCAGACGAGAACAAAAAATCGTCTGGGCGAAGAGTCTCCACTACGCGTGCCTGGAGACAGATATAGAGGCTGTCACAGGCTAAGGGTAGCCCACCCGAATTGGCAAGGCATGCCGAAACCTGATGTGCCAGGCCTACAAGGCGCATAACTGTGGTACAACGTAATCACGCTCCCGGCGGAAATCGCACGGCTATCCGTGATGGTTACAATGGAGCGAACAAACAAACATAACATAACATAACATAACATAACATAACATAACATGATATAACATAACATAACAACATAACATGATATAACATAACTTAACATAACATGTTTCTCAGCTGTATGTTGCAACCGGAAAAATAAAAGTTCGTAGCATTAGTAGTTTCGTTTCTATTTTGTTGTTTTTCCATATGTTTTTCAACCATGTATTTTACAATATGCCATTGTCAATCTCTTCCTTACCTCTGCCAGGCAGTCTATTGCACCGTTGATGTTTGCTCCACACAGCCACAAACGTTGATGTTTGTTCCTAAGTATTCGAATTGTATCTATACATTCTATCTCGATATTGTCTATTCTGATTTTTGGTTGTTGTGTTGTTATATCTGTTGACATGATTTTTGTTTTTTACGCATTTAAATATAAGTTTTGGGATTCACTGTATTTCTTTGTGTTCTTGATTAGTTGTTCCAATCCCTTTATAACATTTGAAAGAAGCAAAATGTTGTCTGCGTAGCGTAATTCAGGGATTTCGAAGCCATCGATGTTTAAAGCGTGGTAGTCAGCGTTGTGTATGTCTTCTCTCACATTCCTCATTATATTTTCTGCGTATATATTAAACAGTATGGGGAAAGTGTGCACCCCTGCCTTACTCCACTCTGTACCTCAAGCCACCCTGAGAGATCGTCCTCTAACATTCAGTCTTTGGATCTTGGTAAAGTTTTTCTATTAGATGGATCAGATGTCTTTGGAAACCCATGATGTTCATTATCTCCCATAGTTTCTGGTGTTGGAAGCAGTCAAACGCTTTTGAATAATCTATGAAGCACATGTGCAAGTCAGTTGAGACTTCCCTACACTTTTCTATGATCAATCTCATGTTAAGAATGTGATATCTTCTTCCTCTGCCCGATCTAAATCCGGCCTCTGTTTTGTTCATCTCCATCTCTAATTTCTGTTTGTTTCTTTGCATTATGATGTTTATCATTAATTTACTTGTTTGACTTATAAGAGTTATATTTCGGTAATATGAGCAAATCAGAAGGTCGCATATTTTGGGGGAGGGGTATATATATATATATATATATATATATATATATATATATATATATATATATATATATATATATATATATATATATATATATATATATATATATATATATATATATATATATATATATACTGATTTGTTTCCATTCCTCCGGCACAATGTGCCGATTTTCCATATTTTGCAGCAGAGTTTGTGGTAAATCGTGATTCCGGCGTCGCCCCCTGCGTGTATCATTTCTGTTGTTAAGCGATCGTTGCCTTTGGTTTTATTCTTTTCTTTAAACTTTCTATTGCGAATCTTACTTCTTCTTTTGTAGGTTCTGGCTCTTTTGCATATTCATCTCCGACAGTTGTCTCTTGCACAGTGGGAAGACATCCCACAACTACAGATCCAACGTCTAAAATAAGAACATATGAACAGATTCCACGTAACATGTCAAAGAAAGAAAGACACACCAGAAGACTAGAGAAACGCGACAATCATTCCTATATGGGAAAGAGGCAGTAAGAGAGATTGCACAAAATACAGAGAGATATTCTTAAACAGCAAAACGGGGACACATTTTAACAAAATATTGGAACAACGATTACGATCATACATTGAACCACAACTTCCAAACACCCAAATGGGGGCTTCCGTAAGAGCAAAAGCTGTACGGATGCTATCTTTAGACGTAGACAACTAACACAAAGAGCCACCGAAAACAACACAGAATACATCACATTCGTCGACCAAGAAAAAGCCTTCGGCAGAGTAGACAGACAACAACTTTGGAAAACACTATCAGTATATGGAGTAGGAGAACATTTAATCAATATATGCTAGGGCAATTATATTATAATAGCCAATGTGAAGTAAGAACAAATGCAGGAGTGTCCAATAAGTTCTAAATCAGGAGTTCGCCAAGGGTGTGTCCTATTCTGTCTACTTTTTATAACATATATCGACCACATCTGTAAACTAACTAGTACTAACGAAGACAGACACATTGAACGAACTACTCTTTGCAGACGACCAAGTACTAATAGCGACACCAGAAGAACAATTGCAAGAACATATGAACAGACTTCACACACCATGTAAAAAAACATGAAGATTAATGTTGAAAAGACCTAAATAATAGTAATAGCAAAGAAATAAAGAAATAGTCTCCATCAATAATAAACACATTAAATAGGTAGAGTTCACTTACTTAGGAAGCATTATATCGAGTGAAGGGAAAACCAGTAAAGAGATACAAAATAGATGTAACAAAACATATCAGATCCTAGGACAGATGACACGTATTTCTAAGAACAAAAATGTAACATAAACACCAAAGTTGCATTATACAAAATTGTGGCCTGGAAGGTATTGTGTTATCTTGAAAGAAATAAGTGTTTGCCAACATTGTTAGGAGGATATCGCCCAAGAAAGAAGACATGGCAGAATGCAGCCATATTTGCGCAGGATGTTTTTGAGGGGTTCGATTCGCGCATGGAGACATGTGCTGTCGCAATAGATCTTGAGGATGCGTACAATAGGTTAACCTTGGATATCTTGATGGACCAGCTCTTAAATCTTGCAGTAAATCCTTTAGTCGCGTTGGGTTGGTGCCGCCTTGATGCACATGATAGTAGTTCTTAAGTGCGAAAGACTAGATAGAATATAGAATGCAGCAATGCGTATCATACTTGGGTGCGCAAGAGACACATCGACAAGAGCTACGCGATACTTACTTGACTCCCCAACAGCTGAGCACAAATTACAGTATTGCCGTGCACGGGCGTACCTTCAAATACATGCAGATAAGGAACACCCGTTGCATTCCGAAATACAGAAAGTTAAAGGCAGCAGACTCAAGAGAGGGAGGTCGTGGATGGGACGTGCTGAGGATGTCATACAAAGCGTGTACAGATTGCAGGATGTGGCAGTAGTTGCGGAATGGATAAGTCTACCCACAGATTTCGAAACTTGTTTGGGGGTAGTAATATCACTTAGCAGGGAATGCAGAGAATGGTGTCCCACAGCTGTGGAGAAAGAAGTGCAGGCTTTGATCAGTGAGAATACCAAAGAGGGGGATGCGTTTATATACACTGATGGGCCTGTGATTAGACATGTTTGCAGTGTTTGGTCCTTCACAGCCCGGGGTGCAGGTAAAACAATCAGGGAGGAGAGTGGTGCTTTTGCGGTCACTACGATTAGTATGACAATGTAGACTATGGTGGTGGCCAGGGCATTTGAGTCGGTATGCACACAGAAGGTAACGCAGGTCTGCATCTTGAGTGACTATGAGTATGATTAAGAACGTACAAGTTGGTCTCATTCGCGAACAGTGGATTGAGGCCTTGAGAAAGGCGAGGCTGAAAGTGGTTACATTTATTTTCGTGCCGGGACATGTGGGCGTTCGAGTCAATGAAAGAGCGGATCAACTGGCATCGTGTGCGATTGTGGCACAGGGCGATGGGGCAATTATATCACGCGAGAGTGAGACTAATGTGGATTATGATTCCTTTTCAATGGCTAGGATTAAAGATCAGGGTTTGAAATGCGGTGTTGCTAGAAATGAACATTTTGGAGGGTGCAGAAGAATGATGATCAACCAGCATAGGACCGGTACTGTCAGCAGAAGTGTAATGGTGGATATTCTCAAGGAGAGATCGGAGCAACTATGAACGTGTCCAGTTTGCAATGATGAAGATCCGAAGACTAACAAACTAACTAACTATGAAAGATTATTATTATCCCATTACTGTGATACCAGCGCCAAACATGGACAATGACAGCACAAGATAAAAAATAAAAAAAGTGACAACAGAAATGACAAGTCTACGAAGAATACTCGGAGTGTCATTAAGAGATATAATTAAAAACGATAACATCAGACAGATAACCAAAACAATACCAGCATTGGAATACATCAAAAGACAACAGATCAAGCGGTTTTTATACACTTCCAGACTACCAACAGACAGCATGAAACATAGACATATCGGTTATAAAGCCAGAGGCAGATGAATCACATCTAGAGATGAATCACAGAAATCAAAGAAGCCACAGGAGCAAGCTTACAAAACAGCACACAAGAAGGCTATCTCCAGAGAACTTCTATACCTGACGTCGCAAGGCAAACAAGAGCCACAGTGATAGATATACAGATAGATATAGATAGACAGACTGTGCTTACTGGTTCTGTGTTGGGGACACCTGGCTCTGGTTGGTACATTACTTATGCATTCGCGGTGCTGATGGTGAGACCGAACGCATCACATGCCAAAGAAAAGAGGTCCATGCTGGTCTGCATGTTTTTCAGACTGGTAGCGATTAGTGCACAATTGTCGGCGAACAAGAGGCCGCTAACAATGCCCGTCTTAGTTTTAGTCTTGGCCTTCAATCTACTAAGATTGAAAAGCCTTCCATCAATTCGATAGCGAAAGAAAATTCCTGCACTGTTATTTTGGAAGGCATCATTTAACATGGCAGAGAACACTATGCTGAAGAGTGCCGGAGTCAGAGCGCAGCCTAGTTTGACACCGTTAGATACTGGAAATGGGGATGTGTCTGTGCGCCGTCATCTTGCATACAGACTGTCATACCATCATAGAACTGGCGAACCATGTTGGCGAATGTTTCGGGACATCCAAATTTGGCCACGATGTTCCATAGTCATTCGCAATTTACAATGTCGAATGCCTTAGGTCGACAAATGAGTGTAAAAACCAATGTTCTGTTCACGAAACTTTTCCTGTAGTTGTCAGGCAGTGAATATCATATCAACCGTAAATCTTCCCTAACGGAAGCCACATTGGCTCTCTGGGAGGTGACCTGTTTCAATATGGCCTTTTTAAAAGCACGCTAGCCAGAATCCTGCTCGTTATAAAAAGCAGGGATATGTTTCGGTGGTTGTCGCAAGCTATGCGATTTAATTTTCTTGTGTATAGATGTATGATGGAAGTATCCTTCTTGTTTTATCGCTTCCATGTTCCACATCGTCTGGAAGACCTCTTTGAATTTAACAGTCACTGACAGCGTAAACTTCGATTAGAGTGAAGTCTGAACCTTGCGCTTTTCCTATTTGAGATTTCTATCATTGACAGTCGTTTTCGTCAGAACATCGTTTTCGTCAAAACAGTCTTGAACCCTGCGAACAACACCGCCACTACGTCTTCTGTAGGTCTGTAGATAGTGTCACAGAGGTTTCCCCAATATTTTTGAATGCTTATGGAATTGACTGTCAATGGTGCAAATTTTGATATCATTTGAGCAGCCAGAAACTGTTTATAAAGTGGATATCTCAATTTGGAGACGTCGAGACGTTTGGACTGCTATTTGGTTGTCTCCGGAGATGCAATGTATAGTGTTTCCTTTTGGAGACTAGCAGTCTGTGGTCCGTCCAGCAGTCGGCTCCACAAATTTAGTGACTCTCATATCCTGATTATCCCGTAAAAACGTATAAAGTATTTGAGCAATTTATTAATATGGAGCAGATGTGACATTCTGAAATTCTAATTTGTGTGTGTGTTTGATTTGTGAATGTTAATAGTTCCCTCATGTCATTGAGAGTAGTTTTTATTATTCATATTCTCCTTGTGAATGCTGTTTCGCTTGTCCATATAGCAATTTGTACCAGAGGGATATCTTTTATGACCTGCTCACTGTTTTAATGATATTTCATCATGACAGAAACGATCTCATTGGATGTCCTCAGATTTTGTACTCAACGCAATTTAGGCATAATTTAGGCATAATTTAGGCATAATTCGTAATAATGTTATTACTTGTGTAATACCGTCATCGATTGCGTGTGTATCATATAGTTGCTGGATAATGCATATACATACGAGTACGTTTATGCATATATATATATAAAACATACTACTAGTGAACATGTATATATATATATATATATATATATATATATATATATATATATATATATATATATATATATATATATATATATATATATATATATATATGCTTCTTTCTGTTCTTCCTATCTTCATTACTGTGGTCGTTTCTATATTTATCTTCATGTTAAAGGTATGGCATGTTTTATGTAATCTATCTATTTGTCTTTGTAGTTGCTCTTCTGGTGATGCCACTATTGCTTGGTCATCTGCAAATAGTAGTTCGTTTAAGTTATCCTTCAGGTAGTTTTCATCCGTTGTCTTTGCTACTTTGCAGATGTGATCTATGTATGTTATAAGCAATGGGGGGGGGGGGGGGGGATAGTACTAATCGCTGTCTCACTTCAGAGTGAATTTGAAAATTATCAGATGTACCTTACTCGTTCTTACTGAGGATTGATCTTTGGCGCATATGATCTGACATAGACTTATCAGATGTTGGGAAACTCCATATGCCTGTAGTGTTATCCCTAGTTGTGCTCTATCCACTCTGTCAGAAGCTTTCTCTTGGTCACATGCAGTGGATTATGGGTTTGTAATTGTGTGTGGACGATAGTATTCTGGTTAAGTCGTATTGCATAATGTAATTCCGTATTATAGCGAGATCAACAGCAGAGACAAGAAATTAAATACACGTAGCCAACTGAAAAACAAAAATTAGAAATCCTTATACAGGATGACGAGAGTGTGAAGAAGACCGTGTTCTAGAATTCTAAACACGGCACAAAAAAATATGAATTATTTTCGAAATTTTTATGGCACATCGTGAACGATA
This sequence comes from Meghimatium bilineatum, assembly GCA_034231615.1. NCBI lineage: Eukaryota > Metazoa > Mollusca > Gastropoda > Stylommatophora > Philomycidae > Meghimatium > Meghimatium bilineatum. The sequence continues at coordinate 4,693,556 of CM067299.1, forward strand.
AAATTCTATCGTTCAATCAACAGCCGATAGCGATTTAAATACAAATATTCCACGTCCATTTCTCAACGTTTGTCGATATTCTAACACTCAAGGCGGGCATATTTCTTGTATTCGCATGCTTTCTTGTCTGAAGACATTGTCTTGTCTTGAACTATTTAGAAATTCCTGCCAATGTGCCATTTCTACATAAAACGAGGGTCATTGCCATCAGTGTAAGCATTGGAGTTTTAGAAATAAATTCAGATCACATTGTACAAAAAAATAAATTAAAAAAATACAGAAAACCCAAAACTATGCAATTATTATAAATAAGGTCCTAGAAAAATATATAAAAACAAACAAAGGTCAAAAGTCACTCACCTATGTTAGTGCACAATTCCATTGTTTTAATTGGACGTTTGGTAAACTTTTCTAAAAAAAAGTGGTGTGGGTGGGGAAAGTTTATTTAGGTTAAATTCCTAAGATTCCTGAAAAAATCCCAGATTAAGACACATTTTGCCAAAATTATCACCAGCACCCCAGACGGTCATAAACCATAGACCTAGTGAAAACAAAATGTGGCAACACTGATCGCTACATTTGATTTGTTCTATGTAAACCATGCATACGTCAAATCCGGAAATCTAATGGACACTTACAGAAATTGATGACTGTGATTTATTTAACCGCTTAATGGAAGCTTCTAGTAATTATTTTTTAATATTATGAACATTATTGATGGATAAATTTAGTGGTTTATTACCGATCAGTCACCTGGTCAAAAACTGAACCTTAATAATATCAACCACTGATGTCGTAATATTTAACTGTATATAACAGCGCTTCTTAAACATTTGGGACGCAAGATATTCGCCTTGAGTTTTTATTTTCTAAGAATTTTAAAATAAATATTCGAGAAATTGTTCCATGAATGGTGTGAAAATAATATATAACTCAAGCCGTTATGAGACAATACGATACGCTATAAGTTATCACTCCATGTTATCATCAGCGCACTCCGGATAAGTTCATAGATGTTCCGATCCCCGGCACAATGACGTCATCAGAGTGTGACGTCCCATAGTTTCAGTTCCATGCAGTCTCTTCCTTCATCGATTATTGTTTGTTTTTACGGGTTGTTCCAATCTTTACACCAATCTTATCACGCAGTCTTGAGACCGATCATGATTCACACTTGACATCTCACGCAGTCTTGAGACCGATCATGATTCACACTTGACATCTCACGCAGTCTTGAGACCGATCATGATTCACACTTGACATCTCACGCCACCGTGAGACCAACCATGATTCACACTTGACATCTCACGCAGTCTTGAGACCGACAATGATTCACACATTTGAAAATCTTCTGATCGAACGAGAACCCTTAAAGTATTATCGAAGTCAGATAAATTCATTGATCTATTGGCTATTGTTGCTATTGGTACGGTGGACGTGCTCACCAGTGTATCAGCTCGATCGTTAACCTCAACTCCCACATGTCCTGCACGAATATAAGGATAATATTTCCAGTCATAGATTGTAACAATAACTCCATCTATTGTCGGCCGACAACTACCGCTTTAACTATGCGGATCATGTTCATGGAGTCACTAAGTCATGCATATATGAGAATAGTTCTGTGATTTAATGTTCATTCAGTCACTAAGTCATGCATAAATGAGAATAGTTCTGTGACATGTTTATTGTGTCACTAAATCATGCATAGGCTGCCCTATGTCACCATTACTATTCAATATCGCAATTGACTGGGCTATGAGAAAAAGCACATCCAACACAAATTTAGGAATCAAATGGATAAATAAAACAACACTAGAAGACCTGGATTTTGCCGATGATCTTGCACTATTGAGTGAAAACCATAAAGATGCACAAACAAAAACTGAAAGATTAAAACTCATTGCAGGACACATAGATCTCCAAATCAATTCATCAAAAACAAAAATTATGGACTTCACCAATTCATCTAACGAAATTACTTTAAATTGACAACAACTTGAAAAAGTACAGAAATTCTCCTATCTAGGAAGCAAATTAACACTCGACGGTGATGTCATGCCAGAAATTACAACTCGCATTGCCCTAGCATCAAGTGCATTTAACAGACTGTCTAATATCTGGAAGTCAAGGTCAATCAACAAACGCACGAAAATGCGCTTATTTAATTCCTGCGTTATTCCGGTGCTATCATATGGATGTGAGAGCTGGAAAAGCTCTTTATCTTCAGAAAATAAATTACTGAGTTTCGAGAACAAATGTCTTCGTAGGATAACTAACACCCATTGGAGTGAATTCAAATCGAATGATAAAATCAGAGAAGAGACACATCAAAATTTCATCACAGATGTTATCAGAAAACGCCGTTGGTCCTACATCGGGCATGTCCTACGCGCAGACACCAACAGAATACACCACCAATCTCTTGAATGGATATCTACAGGCAAAAGAGCAAGGGTTAGACCAAAAGAAGCACTCAGAAGAACAATATTTAGAGAAAGTAAAACAACCTATATTCATACTATTCAAGAACTGCACAGAATAGCTTTGAACAGACAGAATTGGAGAGATCTGACCTCTGCCCTATGCGCTAACTTCAGCGCAAAAGGAAAATGAATGAATGAATGAAATCATGCATAAATGAGAATAGTTCTGTGACATCATGTTCATGGAGTCACTAAGTATACGTCGCCAAGGCAAGCAGCACTTTCGGTAGATTGTATGCAAATGTTTGGCGTAGAAATGACATTAACCTACAGACTAAGCTGAAAGTCTACAGAGCAGTGGTACTCCCAGTGCTGTTATACGCTAGCGAAACATAGACTGTGTACAGGTGTAATGTGAGGAAACTCAGTCACTTTCCCACACATTGTCTTAGAGAAGTTAAGAACATCAAATGGCAAGACAAGATTCCAGATATCAATGTCCTTGATAGATCTGGTATCCCCAGCATTGACACTATCCTGATGCCGTCACAGATTCGTTGGTCAGGTTATTTTGGTACGTATGCCAGACCATCGCCTGCCAAAGATACTTCTCTATGTTGAGGTGGAGAAGGGTACATGATTTCAAGGTGGCCAGAAGAAGCGCTACAAGGACTGGTTAAAGACCTTAAAGGTTAAAGGCCTTTGAAATAGACCAAGATACATGGGAAGAAGTTGAACAAAATAGATCTACACGAGGCGCTATAGTAAAAAAGAGCGCATCATCTTGTGAAAAGATGAGAAATGTAGCAGTTCAACAGCGGATAGTAGCCAGACAGTCACGGATAGAACAAAATCCGTCTACTGTGGTAATTTCATGCCCCAACTGTCCAAGAACATTTGCAGCTCGAATAGGGCTTATTCGCCTTCTACGAACTATTAGTCAGGGACATAAACTCTAACTGAATTTTCAAAAGGGGATGTAACAAATGGTCATCATCATCATCATGTAATGGTCGAACACACAAAATTATATATGCATGACATTAGTTATGTGATATCATTAATGGCAATGCCCTCGTCACAGAATTAATCCCCACTGTAACACTGCAGCTATGTTTGTAGTAAAGGCACCAATGACATACGTTAGTTAGTTATTCCTCTAGGGCCAAAGACGTCACATAGGAGGGATTTAATGGATTTCCATGTCTCGCGTTTTATTGCAATTTGTCTTAGGTCTTCACTGTTTCTGATACCGATGGTGAAGCGTTCTCTTGTAATAGTTCTACGTAATGTCTCTCTTGGTCTTCCTCGTTTTCTCTTGACTCTTGGTGACCACATCACAGTTTGACAGGGGATATTCATTCGCTGCGAGTGTCCGATGTAATTCCAGCGACGCCTTCTAATATAGGTGGATACATATTCTTGTTTTGATTCTTGCCTGACAACTGTGTTTGATTTAAAGTCGGATCAATGGATGTTCAGTAGTCGTCTAAGACATATGTTTTCAAAGTCGTTTAGTCTTTGTTCTAGGTTTGATGTTGCTCTCCAACTTTGGCATCCATATGTTAATGTTGGAATTATGCAGGAGTTGAAGATTTTGAGTTTTGTGTTCTTTCTTAGCGTTTTTGAATGCCAGATATTTGATAGTTTAGTGAATGCGTTTGCAGACAATGCAATACGAAAATCCTTGAATCTCTTTCAGTAACACAGATAATTAATTTTTACGAAATTAATGTGTTAAATTAATGATCAACCAGTTCTTGATTCAGCAAGAAGGAAAAATATCATATCATTACTTACACCGGAACCGGAACTTGACATATGTGAATGAGGCAAATTCGACGATAAATTCTTGCTTTAAATATAAGACAATATTCAGTGATTATCGGAAAATGAAACAAACGATGATGTATCAATTGTTCTCGAATCAACCTCCCCAATTACAAGAAAGACATAGGAAATGGCATCCTATGTTCTTGACACTGACAGAAACAGTCGTTTGCAGCAAATATTTGTGGCATATCAGCAAAGATATCTAAGCTTAAATAAAACAAATATTTTACAACGAATATTGGAACATGTAATTAAAATCTAGACAACATGTATTCAGTTATGCAATTGGCTGTTAGAGAATACAATGTCTTGTCAAGCTGGCATTGTTGTGTGTGTAAGCTGGCATAGTTGTATGTAAGCTGGCATTGTTGTGTGTGTAAGCTGGCATTGTTGTGTGTGTAAGCTGGCATTGTTGTGTGTGTAAGCTAGCATTGTTGTGTGTGTAAGCTGGCATTGTTGTGTGTAAGTGATTGCTTTGAAATCCGAGTGTCGAGAATTAACAATTTAAAAAAGTATCAGTCATAGACTTCACATTTTCAAATGAATAAGAGACAAGGAATTTGATACTTAATTTGGGAATTTAGAAACATCACGGAAAGTAATTTGGGAATTTAGAAACATCACGGAAAGTAATTTGGGAATTTAGAAACATCACGGAAAGTAATTTGGGAATTTAGAAACATCACGGAAAGTAATTTGGAGTGGCCGTAGCGACTGCCCTGACCAATTGCTCTAAAGCTTATATATACCAAGGTGGTAGCAACAACCGAAATTAGTTTAGTTGTGTAAAACGATGGGTGGTGGGGAGCGGCGTTTGCATTAGGAGTCAAGATTCAAGTTTGCATTAGGAGTCAATATTCAAGTTTGCATTAGGAGTCAAGATTCAAGTTTGCATTAGGAGTCAAGATTCAAGTTTGCATTAGGAGTCAAGATTCAAGTTTGCATTAGGAGTCAAGATTCAAGTTTGCATTAGGAGTCAAGAGTCAAGTTTGCATTAGGAGTCAAGATTGAAGTTTGCAGTAGGAGTCAAGATTCAAGTTTGCATTATGAGTCAAGATTCAAGTGTGCATTAGGAGTCAAGATTCAAGTCAAAATTCACCCAACTCAAACAACGAGTGATTCACCCAACTCAAACAACGAGTGATTCACCCAACTCAAACATGGAGTGATTCACCCAACTCAAACAACGAGTGATTCACCCAACTCAAACAATGTACAGTTATCACCAAGGATATATAAAGAATGAAACAAACTACTAGCACACAGAACAAAGAGTTATTCACATATATCAAACAGAGCAATCATCTGGATATATATAACAAAACTACCAGCACAAAGAAAAAAATCCCGCATTCACTTGTTAGTAATGGACAGCTATTAAAACCATGGAATCAAATATTGAACTGCCACTGACTGCATTCAATTTCTTAAAGAGATTACGTGAAATATGAAATGAAGTTGAGCTGTTTCTAATTGGAGGATTCGGGCTTTTGAAAATAAGTGATATAGACGTTTGTTAAGAATTGACTGTATCGAACACATACTGATAATATTTGTCCGACAGTAAATAAACAAACCAGCAGAATATAAAGAAGCACATTTGGAGGCGGTGAAACAGCATAAACTTGTTTAGTTTGAACATGTAACGAGACACCACTCATTTTCTAAAATTATGTTGCAAGGAACAGTCTAGGGTGAAAGGAAGAGAGGATGCCAGAGAAAATTCTGGCGTGACATTATCAAGTAATGGTCTATGGGCGTGATTTTTCTACACTCCTCCGAACGGCAAAGGATAGAGGTGTTTGAGGTTTTTTGTTTTCTGCTGATGTCTCCAGTGTGACACATTCATGACCATGACAGGTTTGGCATCTTATTATTGTATCCATCAATGTAATTGGCAGTAAGTGTTAAATACTTTATCAGCACTTTGTGTGTGTGTATGTATGTGTTTGTGCAACTCTGTAAGTGTTGAATGCTTTATCAGCACTATGTGTGTATGTACAAATATGCATCTTTTTATTTTTTGGCAGTACTTTGTGTCTATTTCTGTATATATGTGCAATTATGCATGTTTTACATTTTTGATCCGCACTTTGTGTGTGTGTGTGTGTGTGTGTGTGCAAGTATTCAAGTTTTAAATACTTTATCAGTACTTTGTGTGTATGTGTGTGTGTGTGTGTGTGTGTGTGTGTGTGTGCAACTGTGCATGTTTTAAATACTTTCTTTTTGTCTTTCAAAGATGAAGTTCAGTAACATTTTAATCTTCTGAAGACAGTTTCACTTCAATGTTTTGGTGAGTACACGATGTGAGTTATTTTTTTGTTGCATTTTACTATAAAGTTTATTCTTTAGATTGACTGTCCATGATATGTAGTTATTGTACTATATGGTCAACAAGAACGACTGTTAACAATCGTGAAACTTCGGTAAGTTCCCGTCGTCCGTGAACCGTAGTGAGATATTAATCGATGTTCTTCGATGCAGGGTGGAGGGGGAAAGAAATGAGGTAGAAAGAAGAAGACATGGTTGGACAATATCAAGTACTGGACAGGGTGTGATGTTTCCAAACTCATCAGGATGGTAGAGGTTAAGGATGTGTGAAAATCTTTCTGCACCAAATGTCTCAATCTGACACCCCCACAACCATTTACAGTTTACGTGTTTTATTATTATTGTTGTTATTATTATTCCATAATTCTCCTATCTGACTTTCCGTCCGTGTGTTGACGGGGTTTCAAAAAAAGTCAAAAAATAGTGGCATGTTGCCTGCCATGTATAAAGTAAATGACGACTAAAGAAGCTAGAGGGTAGAAATTGGCTTTCACATTACATAGAGAGTAAATTGGACACAGAAGCCATGCTGAAGTTGAATGTTTCCGTCCCAGAGGCGCAGATATCGCAATCGAGCTGTAATTCATGGCACAAATATTCGTCTTTCTGGACTAAATCCTGCCAATCTGCAGGAGTTTGAGAATGAACTCAAAAGAACAACATATCTGATTGATACATATATATTTTATTTTAATGCTCACGTTGTATCCTGTTTTTCCCCTCCTGCTTTTGTTTTGAACCTCCGGCAGATTGGCAGGGCGTAATCCAAAGACATGAATGTGTTGTGTCATAGTTTACAGCTCGCAAGTGACATCTGCGCGTTTCGGCCCGACAAATCAAACTTAAGCATGGATTTTAGATAGCTTTAACATTCTTTGTGATACCCAGCCAAGCCCTAGACTTACCTAAACATCATTAGTAACCTATTACGACATGCATAATATGTGACATTGGTACTGCTCTTTGACTTCACTGCCATTTGACCCCATAGGTGAAATGAATAAGGCAGAAAAAACGTAGGTCGTCCAAAAGTAGGTCGTCCAAAAGTAGGTCGTCCAAAAGTAATTCGTCCAAAAATAGGTCGTCCAAAAGAAACTATACAGAATAGCTACCAATGTAATCTCAATATTGGGCATACGCAATACATAAGCAATATATAAGCAATACACAAACAATACATAAGCAATATATAAGCAATACACAAACAATACATAAGCAATAAATGAGCAATATACAAAAGCAATACATAAGCAATACATAAGCAATAAATAAGCAATACATAAGCAATGCACAAGCAATACATAAGCAATAAATAAGCAATACACAAGCAACGCACAAGCAATACATAAGCAATACATAAGTAATAAATAAGTAATCCACAAGCAATACATAAGCAATGCACAAGGAATACATAAGCAATAAATAAGCAATACATACGCAATGAACAAGCAACACATAAAATGACAGCAGCTAGCAACGAGGTTCTAAACATGGAAAGAAATGACTACTGCCATATTGTGCCTGCAACTATCGCATGAAAGGAGCTAACTACGTAAAACATATATAGAAAGTTCGCAGAAAGAAAGATAGAAATATGCATCTCAGTGAAGTGACATCGGAATGCCCAGCAGCCGGTTAATTCTGATGTAAGTAGCACTTTACCTCGCTCCTTGACAGGGACCATTCTTGCTTTACATTTTATTTTAGAAATTCGGAATATTATTTTTACTTTAAAATGGGTTCGAAAGAGGAAAAAAAACGTGTCCTCGAACTTACAAAATTGGCCTTTGTATGTGCTTTTTCTGCAGACCTTAATCGATACTCTGGAATGTTGCCGTCGATTATATGCCATGTGGGAGTGAAGTTAACTTTAATTGTGTCTTTTTTCTAAGAAATCTGAATGTAGACAAAAAAATGGCGAAAAAAAGACATATCCATCAAGTGACATGCTGAGTGGCGTTGGCGACCATGAATCACCGCAACTATCGATCTATAGTATCTTTGTACCATTGTAGACATTCTGCTATAACACAATGTCAAACATGATTTCACTGTCTGCTCTTCTATCTGTTTTCCCTTAAATCTTCTCACTTGTCATTATACTCCTGTTCGTGATGATTAACCCCACACCCACTCTCACAATCTTGCTTGCTGGTCCAGGGGTCCAGTTGGGTCCCTTTGACCCAACCACTGCCACATAGTGTGGGACATAATTAAAAGTGCATATTTTCCAATTTTAGCTAGTTTCGTAATCGTTTCTTAAAGTAAGGTTGTTTTTTTTTTTTTACAAATTAGGATATTGTAACTAAAAATGGAGGTATATGATTTACATGACCGTGTGGTACATGTTCTCACTATGATGTAAGTCTTCGAAATGCCACCCCCTTAAGTGGTTTCTCTTCCAAATGCCGCAATCGACAATGTATTTTGATTGATACCGCCTCCCTGCATCATAGCACGGTAAAACATTGACTATTTATATTAAAAACCAAATGGAAAGTAACATTAAAGACGATTACCGAGTCGGGGAAACCGTCAGCCAATTCTTGTGGATGAACTCTATCGTGATGTGGAGCACTTTTTTAGGTGTACATGTTCTTCTGTTTTCTATCCATGATATTCATAAAATCTTTCCGTATCGCTTAATTTTTTCCCTCAGTTGACCAAAATATACTATGTATGAATTATAGACTAAAATATACATACTATGTATAAATTATAGACTAAAATATACTATGTATAAATTATAGACTAAAATATACATACTATGTATAAATTATAGACTAAAATATACTATGTATAAATTATAGACTAAAATATACAATGTATAAATTATAGACTAAAATATTCCTACTATGTATAAATTATAGACTAAAATATACTATGTATACATTATAGACTAAAATATACTATGTATAAATTATAGACTAAATCATACTATGTATAAATTATAGACTAAAATATACTATGTATAAATTATAGACTAAAATATACTATGTATAAATTATAGACTAAAATATACTATGTATAAATTATAGACTAAAATATACTATGTATAAATTATAGACTAAAATATACTATGTATAAATTATAGACTAAAATATACTATGTATAAATTATAGACTAAAATATACTATGTATAAATTATAGACTAAAATATACTATGTATAAATTATAGACTGAAATATACTATGTATAAATTATAGACTAAAATATACTATGTATAAATTATAGACTAAATTATACTATGTATAAATTATAGACTAAAATATACTATGTATAAATTATAGACTAAAATATACTATGTATAAATTATAGACTAAATTATACTATGTATAAATTATAGACTAAAATATACTATGTATAAATTATAGACTAAATCATACTATGTATAAATTATAGACTAAAATATACTATGTATAAATTATAGACTAAATCATACTATGTATAAATTATAGACTAAAATATACTATGTATAAATTATAGACTGAAATATACTATGTATAAATTATAGACTAAAATATACTATGTATAAATTATAGACTGAAATATACTATGTATAAATTATAGACTAAAATATACTATGTATAAATTATAGACTAAAATATACTATGTATAAATTATAGACTGAAATATACTATGTATAAATTATAGACTGAAATATACTATGTATAAATTATAGACTAAAATATACTATGTATAAATTATAGACTGAAATATACTATGTATAAATTATAGACTAAAATATACTATGTATAAATTATAGACTAAAATATACTATGTATAAATTATAGACTAAAATATACTATGTATAAATTATAGACTAAAATATACTATGTATAAATTATAGACTAAATTATACTATGTATAAATTATAGACTAAAATATACTATGTATAAATTATAGACTAAATTATACTATGTATAAATTATAGACTAAAATATACTATGTATAAATTATAGACTAAAATATACTATGTATAAATTATAGACTAAAATATACTATGTATAAATTATAGACTAAAATATACTATGTATAAATTATAGACTAAAATATACTATGTATAAATTATAGGTGAAATTTTTGACTGAAGCTCTTCTTCTTTGATCCTTATATGGGGATTTAAGTGTGTGTGTGTGTGTGTTTTGTTTGATGTATGTTGATACATCTGTTTTCTTTAAATTCATGGTGAAACCAAAGTTGTCGCAGCCTTCAGCAAACTGGTTTAGGGTGACCTGCATACTGTCTGCAGAATCGGCATACAGTGCGTGGTTATCTGTACAGAGAAGTTCCTGGACATTGAGTCTCGCACATTAGATTTGGCTTGAAAACGCCGAAGATTGAAAAACTTCTGCTCTGTTCTCTCTCTCTCTCTCTCTCTCTCTCTCTCTCTCTCTCTCTCTCTCTCTCTCTCTATATATATATATATATATATATATATATATATATATATATATATATATATATATAATGTAAACATTACGCAACATGCAATTGTGCAGCCGGACTTTTCAGAAAGCAAAGAAAAACTACTGAACATATATGTTTTGTCTAGAAAATCAGTGCAGCCAAAAAATGCTGGGTTGATGACTACGTTATAAATAGAATAATCTAGCAGATGTAAACATCTCATAGAATAAACAGTAGATGTAAACATCTAATAAAATAAACATCTCATAGAATAAACATCTCATAGAATAAACATCTCATAGAATAAACATCTCATAGAATAAACATTACAATAATCTATAAAAATTTGACTAAAAGAAGGATACTAGTTCTCATTAATAAATACCAACAAAGAACTGGAACTGTCAGGCATAGTGTAATCCTGCGGTACACTCAAGTGGAGATCAGAGCACCTAGGGAAGTGTCCGAAGTACAATTATGATGATCCGACGACTAAATAAATAATCAACCAAATAACCAAGCAACCATCTAACCAACTAGCCAACCAACCAGCCAAACAACGAACCATCCAATAAACCACATAGTCAGCCAACCAGCCAATCAACCAACCATTCCATCAACCATCTAAGCAACCAGTCAACCAACCAACCAACCAACCAACCAGCAAACAAAGCCAATCAACCAGCACACCAAGCCAACTAACTAACTAACTAACTAAGTAACTAACTAACTAACTAACTAACTAACTAACTAACTAACTAACTAACTAACTAACTAACTAACTAACTAACTAACTAACCAACCAACCAACCAACCAACCAACCAACCAACTAAATAACTAACTAACTAACTAACGAACGAACTAACTATCGAACTAACTGACTAACTGACTAGCTGACTGACTGACTAACTAGCTAACTAACTGACTAACTAACTAACTAACTAACTAACTAACTAACTAACTAACTAACTAACTAACTAACTAACTAACTAACTAACTAACTAACTAACTAACTAACTAACTAACTAACTAACTAACTAACTAACTAACTAACTAACTAACTAACTAACTAACTAACTAACTAACTAACTTACTGACTGACTGACTGACTAGATTCTCCCTTTATAAGAAAGATATCAAACCACGCATTCCTGGTGACCAATATGAGAAACATTATGTCCTAGGTGCTAAATTCAAAAATCAGATGTATCTATGTGCAGTCTTAAGTCAAATATTGTATTCCTAACAGATATTAACAGAACAGGGAAGTCGAAAATCAAAGTGTCACAATCAATCAATGTTATGGGAGTGGTCGAATAGATAGAATGCTAGACTCACAGTCGTGACAGGTCCTGCTCAAATGAATATGAGAAATATTTTGTTCTAATTCTAAGCTTAAATTTTTTTTTAATCTACCTTGCACAAGTAGTTTCAATAACTATGGTAATTCCTCCTTTAATTACATATAATAATATTCTAACAACATTGAATACAATAACATTCAAACAACATTGAATATAATAACATTCAAACAACATTGAATATAATAACATTCAAACAACATTGAATATAATAACATTCAAACAACATCGAATATAATAACATTCAAACAACATTGCACAACATGAAGTGACGTAGGAGCTGAAGGTTTTACAATGTTTTTACATTTCGTCACTGGTTGTACACCGCCTATATATATGTGTAATTATTCATTAGAAAAAACATCCTGGAAGATTTGCAGCTGTATTTTGTAAATGTTGACACCGAAAACATATTTATGATTAAGTGAATATCACATCTGACCATCATAACAGATGTGACAAAACATGGCCATCATAACAGATATGACAAAACATGGCCATCATAACAGATATATAACAACATGGCTATCATAACAGATGTGATAAAACATGACCAGCATAACAGGTATATAACAAAACATGACCATCATAACAGATGTGATAAAACATGACCATCATAACAGATGTGATAAAACATGACCATCATAACAGATGTGATAAAACATGACCAGCATAACAGGTATATAACAAAACATGGCCATCATAACAGATATGACAAAACATGGCCATCATAACAGATATATAACAACATGGCTATCATAACAGATATATAATAAAACATGGCCATCATAACAGATGTGATAAAACATGACCAGCATAACAGGTATATAACAAAACGTGACCATCATAACAGATGTGATAAAACATGGCCATCATAGCAGATATATAAAAATATGGCCATCATAACAGATATATAATAAAACATGGCCACCATAACAGATGTGATAAAACATGACCAGCATAACAGATGTGATAAAACATGGCCAACATAACAGGTGTATAGCAAAACAAAAGCTAAGAGGCATATTGGTAACCATATTACCCCTTAGTTTGTCATTGGTTAAAGAAAATCGTCGGGTGACGCGTCATACATTGTTAATAATTCTCCTGTTTTGTGAAATGTGTGCTTATTGACTGAACTTATTTTGTTTTAATGTATTTGTGTATGTGATATATGTGTATATATATATATATATATATATATATATATATATATATATATATATATATATATATATATATATATATATATATATATATATATATATATATATATATATATATATATATATATATATATATATATATATACACATACGCATACGGAAACGAAACGTACGCATGTTATGTTATGTTCCTCCAGGGCCATAGGCGGCGCATAGGGCAGTAACCATAGCTTTCCATTTCTGTCTTTGCGTTGCCAGGTCTTTCAATTGTTGCGTGTTGTTTAGGTTCATTGACATGCCTTCTCTTTTAATGGTTCTTCGTAGAGTTTCTCACGCTACCATAATGTCACGTAATATTTGGCTATCATAAGTCTCTATCAATGTCATCTAGTCTGATACTCTAGCATATAATGATAGCTGATGCATTGCCGTTTCACAATGTCTGACTCTACCATCGCTATCATGTTATGATGTCTGAATCTCTGCCAGAACATGATATCTGAATCTATATTATAACACGATGTCTCGGACTATCCCTTAACCTGATGTTTGAGACTCTCCTATAACTTGATGTTTGAGACTCTCCTATAACTTGATGTTTGAGACTCTCCTATAACTTGATGTTTGAGACTCTCCCATAACCTGATGTTTGAGACTCTCCTATAACTTGATGTTTGAGACTCTCCTATAACTTGATGTTTGAGACTCTCCCATAACTTGATGTTTGAGACTCTCCTATAACTTGATGTTTGAGACTCTCCCATAACTTGATCTTTGAGACTCTCCTATAACTTGATGTTTGAGACTCTCCTATAACTTGATGTTTGAGACTCTCCTATATCTTGATGTTTGAGACTCTCCTATAACTTGATGTTTGAGACTCTCCAATAACTTGATGTTTGAGACTCTCCTATAACTTGATGTTTGAGACTCTCCCATAACTTGATGTTTGAGACTCTCCTATAACTTGATGTTTGAGACTCTCCCATAACTTGATGTTTGAGACTCTCCTATAACTTGATGTTTGAGACTCTCCTATAACTTGATGTTTGAGACTCTCCCATAACTTGATGTTTGAGACTCTCCTATAACTTGATGTTTGAGACTCTCCTATAACTTGATGTTTGAGACTCTCCTATAACTTGATGTTTGAGACTCTCCTATAACTTGATGTTTGAGACTCCCATAACTTGATGTTTGAGACTCTCCCATAACTTGATGTTTGAGACTCTCCTATAACTTGATGTTTGAGACTCTCCCATAACTTGATGTTTGAGACTCTCCCATAACTTGCTGTTTGAGACTCTCCTATAACTTGATGTTTGAGACTCTACTATAACTTGATGTTTGAGACTCTCCTATAACTTGATGTTTGAGACTCTCCCATAACTTGATGTTTGAGACTCTCCTATAACTTGATGTTTGAGACTCTCCTATAACTTGATGTTTGAGACTCTCCTATAACTTGATGTTTGAGACTCTCCCATAACTTGATGTTTGAGACTCTCCTATAACTTGATGTTTGAGACTCTCCTATAACTTGATGTTTGAGACTCTCCCATAACTTGATGTTTGAGACTCTCTCATAACCTGATGTTTGAGACTCTCCTATAACTTGATGTTTGAGACTCTCCTATAACTTGATGTTTGAGACTCTCCTATAACTTGATGTTTGAGACTCTCCTATAACTTGATGTTTGAGACTCCTATAACTTGATGTTTGAGACTCTCCTATAACCTGATGTTTGAGACTCTCCCATAACTTGATGTTTGAGACTCTCCTATAACGATGTTTGAGACTCCTATAACCTGATGTTTGAGACTCTCCTATAACTTGATCTTTGAGACTCTCCTATAACTTGATGTTTGAGACTCTCCCATAACTTGATGTTTGAGACTCTCCCATAACTTGATGTTTGAGACTCTCCTATAACTTGATGTTTGAGACTCTCCTATAACTTGATGTTTGAGACTCTCCTATAACTTGATGTTTGAGACTCTCCCATAACTTGATGTTTGAGACTCTCCCATAACTTGATGTTTGAAACTCTCCTATAACTTGATGTTTGAGACTCTCCTATAACTTGATGTTTGAGACTCTCCTATAACTTGATGTTTGTGACTCTCCCATAACCTGATGTTTGAGACTCTCTTATAACTTGATGTATGAGACTCTCCCATAACTTGATTTTTGAGACTCTCCTATAACTTGATGTTTGTGACTCTCCCATAACTTGATGTTTGAGACTCTCCTATAACTTGATGTTTGTGACTCTCCCATAACCTGATGTTTGAGACTCTCCCATAACTTGATGTTTGTGACACTCCCATAACTTGATGTTTGAGACTCTCCTATAACTTGATGTTTGTGACTCTCCCATAACTTGATGTTTGAGACTCTCCTATAACTTGATGTTTGAGACTCTCCTATAACTTGATGTTTGAGACTCTCCTATAACTTGATGTTTGAGACTCTCCTATAACCTGATGTTTGTGACTCTCCCATAACCTGATGTTTGAGACTCTCCTATAATATGATGTTTGTGACTCTCCCATAACCTGATGTTTGAGACTCTCCCATAACCTGATGTTTGAGACTCTCTTATAACTTGATGTTTGAGACTCTCCCATAACTTGATTTTTGAGACTCTCCTATAACTTGATGTTTGTGACTCTCCCATAACTTGGTGTTTGAGACTCTCCTATAACTTGATGTTTGTGACTCTCCCATAACCTGATGTTTGAGACTCTCCCATAACTTGATGTTTGTGACACTCCCATAACTTGATGTTTGAGACTCTCCTATAACTTGATGTTTGTGACTCTCCCATAACTTGATGTTTGAGACTCTCCTATAACTTGATGTTTGTGACTCTCCCATAACCTTATGTTTGAGACTCTCCCATAACTTGATGTTTGTGACTCTCCCATAACTTGATGTTTGAGACTCTCCTATAACATGATGTTTGAGACTCTCCCATAACTTGATGTTTGAGACTCTCCCATAACTTGATGTTTGAGACTCTCCTATAACTTGATGTTTGAGACTCTCCCATAACTTGATGTTTGAGACTCTCCATAACCTGATGTTTCAGACTCTCCCATAACTTGATGTTTGAGACTCTCCCATAACTTGATGTTTGAGACTCTTCTATAACTTGATGTTTGAGACTCTCCTATAACTTGATGTTTGAGACTCTCCTATAACTTGATGTTTGAGACTCTCCTATAACTTGATGTTTGTGACTCTCCCATAACTTGATGTTTGAGACTCTCCCATAACTTGATGTTTGAGACTCTCCCATAACTTGATGTTTGAGACTCTCCTATAACTTGATGTTTGTGACACTCCCATAACTTGATGTTTGAGACTCTCCTATAACTTGATGTTTGTGACTCTCCCATAACTTGATGTTTGAGACTCTCCTATAACTTGATGTTTGTGACTCTCCCATAACCTGATGTTTGAGACTCTCCCATAACTTGATGTTTGTGACTCTCCCATAACTTGATGTTTGAGACTCTCCTATAACATGATGTTTGAGACTCTCCCATAACTTGATGTTTGAGACTCTCCTATAACTTGATGTTTGAGACTCTCCTATAACTTGATGTTTGAGACTCTCCTATAACCTGATGTTTGTGACTCTCCCATAACCTGATGTTTGAGACTCTCCTATAATATGATGTTTGTGACTCTCCCATAACCTGATGTTTGAGACTCTCCCATAACCTGATGTTTGAGACTCTCTTATAACTTGATGTTTGAGACTCTCCCATAACTTGATTTTTGAGACTCTCCTATAACTTGATGTTTGTGACTCTCCCATAACCTGATGTTTGAGACTCTCCTATAACTTGATGTTTGTGACTCTCCCGTAACCTGATGTTTGAGACTCTCCCATAACTTGATGTTTGTGACACTCCCATAACTTGATGTTTGAGACTCTCCTATAACTTGATGTTTGTGACTCTCCCATAACTTGATGTTTGAGACTCTCCTATAACTTGATGTTTGTGACTCTCCCATAACCTTATGTTTGAGACTCTCCCATAACTTGATGTTTGTGACTCTCCCATAACTTGATGTTTGAGACTCTCCTATAACATGATGTTTGAGACTCTCCCATAACTTGATGTTTGAGACTCTCCCATAACTTGATGTTTGAGACTCTCCTATAACTTGATGTTTGAGACTCTCCCATAACTTGATGTTTGAGACTCTCCATAACCTGATGTTTCAGACTCTCCCATAACTTGATGTTTGAGACTCTCCCATAACTTGATGTTTGAGACTCTTCTATAACTTGATGTTTGAGACTCTCCTATAACTTGATGTTTGAGACTCTCCTATAACTTGATGTTTGTGACTCTCCCATAACTTGATGTTTGAGACTCTCCCATAACTTGATGTTTGTGACTCTCTCATAACTTGATGTTTGAGAC
Organism: Meghimatium bilineatum; assembly: GCA_034231615.1. Classification (NCBI taxonomy): domain Eukaryota; kingdom Metazoa; phylum Mollusca; class Gastropoda; order Stylommatophora; family Philomycidae; genus Meghimatium; species Meghimatium bilineatum. The sequence goes on from CM067299.1 coordinate 4,711,530, forward strand.
TCTCCCATAACTTGATGTTTGTGACTCTCTCATAACTTGATGTTTGATACTCTCCCATAACTTGATGTTTGAGACTCTCCCATAACCTGATATTTGAGACTCTCCAATAACTTGATGTCTAGGACTCTCTATGATACAGAAAAGTATTACATTAATATTTTACTTTTATATTTACTTGTTGCTCTAGATGTTGATGAAAACTAGGAAGCCCTCACACATGGAGTGCTCGTGGCTATCGCTATTCAGTATCGTTCTGTGGTTGATTAAAGGTAAGTACCCAAATTAGACTCAACAATCAAATTGTGAATGCATATGTTTGGTATTGGTGTTTTACACATATATAGACGACAAAATACTGAGAAGAGATAAAGTAGACTTGATCAAGGCAGTAATAAATTCATTTCAAGATGAAGATGAAGCCAATGAGTCTGAGAACGCACACGTACAGAGAATGTTAGAAATAGGAGCATCTAGAGGGGAGGGAAGAAAAAGTAGATGTTTTGGAAAGTTTCGAAGATCACACAATCAACACTTGACCGGGACTCTGAGTCTACATACACTGGGATGGCTGCTGGAACGGAGGGCGGGGCACTTATGGGAATGCCCCACGTGCTGTGAAGCTAGTTTCTAATCAAGAACAAAAAATCAAGAACGTATCAACACTTCATTCTTTGTATAATGACAAATATGTTATTGTTAACTTAATATTATTTCTTTTACTGTTATTTGGAGAGTTTACGCTTTCTCTAGACATAAAAACAGTGAGGGTACTTTACATGTTTTGTGCATAGTTAAATTATACATCTGACTTTTTCCCTTTGCAGTAACTAAATTTTCTGTTAAATTATTATCGCAAATATTATCTAGTGCCCTCTGCTGCCACGAAAATGTCTTTTGTTATAGTTTGCTGTGTCACCTCGCTCTGTAATAACAAAGATTCCACTTAGACATCCGGAACAAATATGATCAAATATCTGTTTGTAACATGTTACTCTTCGTTGTACGTTTATAAATGAGTAGATTAGGTGGCATTTAGAAATTACTTAATATCCACCGAAGAACCTAATTTAGAATAGGTAACCAAACATAAACCAGAAAATACGGGAAAATAGATGTTTTCAAAACAAGGCCAAAATGAGTTTCATGGCAAGTTGCTTTTAAAAGTTGCCAAATTTGAAAACTTTGGCCATAAAATGACAATATTGTCAAACAGGAAAAGATTCTTCTTCTTGCGGTACATGCAGTGTGGGTGTCGGTTATCACGTCTAGCCACATCCTTCTATTTCATGTGCTGTCAATCATTTCTGATATCGATGTTATATGCCACAACGCTAGATTGTCAAGCATCTTTTCTCTTGGTCTTCCCGTACACCTCTTGCTCTTCAACTTGCTTGTTGTTACAATGTGTTCCATCTTTTGTCTTCTTATGATACGTGCAAAAATTGTAAATTGTCTCTTTCTAATGTTGATAAGCCGTTCTCTTTTTGAATTAACTTCTTTCAAGATATCTTCCTTCAGCTTTTTATCTATCTATGGTGTTCTTAACATTATTCTATAATTCACATCTCTGTTGCCTCAATATACTAGTGTACTGCTCTACTGAATGTCCAATATTCATTTCCATACATCAGAATTGGTTCTATATAATTTCAGAATTGGTTCTATATAACATCAGAATTGGTTCTATATAACCTCAGAATTGGTTCTATATAACTTCTAAGAACTCTCGAAAAGATAATGAACTTGCATGTTGAAATACTAGCAGTGATAAACACTAACATTGGAAATATGCAGGTTACAATAATTTTTTATTAAACTATATTAAACCCGTCTTTCCATACATGTTCGTTAAAATATTATGTGGCTGTTCCAGGCAGCGAGCAAGGTGCCCATGAACGACATATTCTCAACAAACTCTTCACCGAGTCAGACTATAACAAACTTGAGAGGCCTGTACTAAATGAATCTGAGGCAATAGACGTACAATTTGGAATCATTTTGCAACAGATTATAGACGTGGTAAGTGCAACAATCATTAAGATAATGTTCTGGGTATCGGCATCCATTTAAACAGTTCTAACATCATTATATATCGAACGGATGGTTTTAGAACTTTGATCAAATTACTGAGAGGGGAGACGGCAACACAGAACAAACATCACAATCATCGTTAAATATTTAAAAAAGAAAGAAAAGAGGTTTTTTTTGTATAAAATTGAAGAACATGTCTGAAACAATTGGAGCAAATTATAGCAAGACTGTGACCTGTCATACATGTAGCTGAAAACAACGAAGTAGATCGCACTTGTGTTGTCAAAATCTGAAAGTGGAGCAAAGAATAGTGACACTGTTAGCTATCATGTACTTATCATGTGAGATATCATGTACCTATCATGTGAGATATCACGTACTTATCATGTGATATATCATGTACTTATCATGTGAGATATCACGTACTTATCATGTGAGGTATCACGTACTTACATAAGATATTATATACTTATCATATGAGATATCATATACGTATCATGCTAGGTATAGTGTACTTATTAAGTACTTATCATGTTAGCTATTGTGTACTTATAATGTACTTATACTATACTTATCATGTTAGCTATCATGTACTTATCATGTTAGCTATCATGTACTTATCATATTATCACCTATATTTAAACAGCTACACTTAAATAGTTGTACAAACAACTGACATGAAATTGACAAGAAACATAAAAGGAAACATTTTCCTAGGAAGATACACGGGAGAAGAAGTCGTACAAGTATTGACTTAATAGTACTCCGGCTATCTCATAATGTACTCATTCACTCGCAAGGAAACTTTAAAACAACTGTTGGGAGTGTCAGTAACATTACGTAACTGTTGAGAGTGTCAGTAACATTAAGTAACTGTTGAGAGTGTCAGCAACATTACGTAACTGTTGAGAGTGTCAGTAACATTACGTAACTGTTGAGAGTGTCAGTAACATTACGTAACTGTTGAGAGTCTCAGTAACATTACGTAACTATTGAGAGTGTCAGTAACATTACGTAACTGTTGAGAGTGTCAGTAACATTACGTAACTGTTGAGAGTGTCAGCAACATTACGTAACTGTTGAGAGTGTCAGTAACATTACGTAACTGTTGAGAGTGTCAGTAACATTACGTAACTGTTGAGAGTGTCAGTAACATTACGTAACTTTTTAGAGTGTCAGTAACATTACGTAACTGTTGAGAGTGTCAGTAACATTACGTAGCTGTTGAGAGTGTCAGTAACATTAAGTAACTGTCGAGAGTGTCAGTAACATTACGTAACTGTTGAGAGTGTCAGTAACATTACGTAACTGTCGAGAGTGTCAGTAACATTACGTAACTGTTGAGAGTGTCAGTAACATTACATAACTGTTGAGAGTGTCAGTAACATTATGTAACTGTTGAGAGTGTCAGTAACATTACGTAACTGTTGAGAGTGTCAGCAACATTACGTAACTGTTGAGAGTGTCAGCAACATTACGTAACTATTGAGTGTCAGTAACATTACGTAACTATTGAGAGTGTCAGTAACTTTGCGTAACTATTGAGAGCGTCAGCAAAATTGCGTAATTGTTGAGAGTCAATAACATTACATAACAATTGAGAGTGTCAGTAACATTACGTAACTATTGAGTTTCAGTAACATTACATAACTATTATGAAAGTTATGGCTGCTGCTCAATGCGAACAGAGACTGCTATTTCTGCTGTATCAGGGATTGGTGGTGGCGGTGGTAGAGTACGCACTGGCAATTCTGACACTGAGTCAAACGCAAACAGAAAGATTGGGTAGAATACAGAATGAGGCAATGCGAATCATTTTGTGGTGTACGAGAGATACGTCGGCTCGGGCTATGCGATACTTACTTGATTGCCCAACTGCGGAGCAAAGAATATAAATGTGCAGGGCGCGGGACTACCTAAAAATCACCGCTGATATAGAGCACCCTCTACACCCAGAAATTATCAAAGTGAAAGGAAGTCGACTAAAGAGCTGAAAGTCGTGGATGGGGCGCGCAGAAGACGTTATACAGAGTGTCTCCAGATTGAAGGATGTACTACCTGGTGCCGAATGGAGTCTGGCGCCCTCGGATTATCCAACAGCCTTTGAAGGATTAATAACACTCAATAGAATGTGCAGGGAATGGTGTCCGACGGTGGTCGAGTCGGAGGTGCTCGCTCTGATCAGTGAGAATTCCAGGGAAGGTGATATAATTATATATACAGATGGGTCGGTTGAGAGACACATCAGGAGTTCCTGGGTTTTCACGGCTCAAAGGTGGGGGGAGACTATCAGAGAGGAAAGTGGTGCATTCGCTCAGACGACAAGCAGCATGACAATGGAGATTCTGGCAGTGACCAAAGCTTTGCAATGGGTCTGCTCACATGCCTGTATACTCAGTGACTCCATGAACATGATTGTGAAAGTTCAGGCGGGGTACGTTCGAGAACAGTGGCTGGATGCAGTGAATAATTCCTGTGTGCGTACAGTGACTTTTATTTTTGTGCCGGGACACGCGGGAGTCCGGGGTAATGAGAGAGCAGATAGGTTGGCCGCCCACGCTGCTACTACGGCTGTTGGTGGAGCGAAGGATCGAGCAGACATTTTGAATGCCCTACGGGAAAACGCACGAACAAAGGACTGTACAAGTGACGATGACTCAAGTTCCATGATTAGAATAAAGAAACTTGGTTTGAAAGGAGAGTTTTCTGGGCGAAAAAGAATGATGGTCAATCAACGACGTACTGGGACTGTCAGTCAATGTGTAATGGCGGATACACTCAAGGAAAGATCTGAGCATATATGGACTTGTCCGGAGTGCAATGACGATGATCCAACGATTAACTAACTAACTGACTAACATAACTATTGAAAGTATCACTAACATTACGTAACTGTTGAGAGTGTCAGTAACATTACGTAACTATTGAGAGTATCCGTAACATTATGTTACGCCGTATCTTCAAGCGGCAATCCCAAGTAATCCTCGGAAAATTTGCACTTTGTAAATAAGATGTATATCTTATGACGCAGTGTATATCAATATATATATTGTATATGGTGACGCACTGTATACCAATGAACGTACCAGAAATATATAGGGTTCTTTTTGTGGCAGTCTTCCGGAGAACATGGATGTGAACCATTTTAGGGAGTGTTGGAATTGTAACTGCTTACAGAGAGTTAACCCTTAAAAATCTTAAACCTTGTATCCTTTAAAGAGGTTAACGCCCCTGTGGGGTATAATAATAGTACTCAAGTGGGAAACAGGTAATGAAGTTTTACTAGACAAAGATTAACACACTATACTATCACTGTCGGATACTTACCTGAAATAACAACAAAACACAGGATATAATCATGCAAATAACCATACACAGGACATAATCAACGTTTCGAACCAAAAGGCCTTTATCAAGGTACGCATATAAAATAAAAAGGTGACGAGTAGAAATATGAAATATGGATGTTTCTCACGTGAGTACTATTTTTATAAGTTTTACTAGCAGTATTACCTTTTATTGATTGTCACTTCAGGGTATCATCACAAGCTAGAATGGTTCAAATCCATGTTTACTCTAAGACTGTGACGAAGGATTAAGTACAACAGACTTACGTAGTTCCATAAGGCGACAACATATACACGTACACCTAATCATGTCTTAACACATACGGATGAACAGAATGTGCTTTTAACGCAATCGCCCATTAACAAAAATAATTCATCTCAACTTCTTCCACATTTGTTCTCAAACTCCTGAATATTAACCGGATGTAGTCCGGAAATAGGTGTGCATTGTGTCATGATTACAGCGTACGCGCGATATATGAGCCTTGCGATATGACACATCCGACTTCAGCATGACTTCTGGGTGACTTTGACCCTATATAGATTGAAACTTGACAACTCCACAGCACAACCTCCATATCCGCATCTTATAGTATGCTTTGAAGTTAATCAGTGTTGCTATTCTTTACTCCCCCCCCCCTTGCACCTTCGGGACCGACCTCAACCTATATTTTTAATCTCAGATCCGTGATTGAGTTTACAATATATGTATCACCTCTCTGCAGATTGTCTTCGTTCGTTTTAACTGATTCCCACCGTTCTGTCTATTCGGTGGTGCAACTATTTTTCCAAACTGTTAAAAAGTCAAACGATTGGCATGTCGAATACACTATAAATAGAACAATTTTGTTCAATGGTCACAAATACTGGAATGAAAGAGATAAACACCTCTATAAGCTTAGTGATTCTATCAGCGTATCGACATGGCAGGTTGGTCTAGTTGGTGGTTGCATTATGTCTGAGACATAAGAGGAGACCCTTTCTTGTATCTTTCTTTATGAACTGCATGTAGCGAGTGTGTCTCAGAAACCCACGATAACGGGTTGAATCTGAGATTAAAAAATGTTTAACAACTGAACGGTCCAGAAAGCAACGGTAACTTCCTTAAGATAAATATTGCCTAGAAATAGCTTCAGCCAGGAAATATTTGGTTTAATCACTAGGTTTAGAATGTGATATGCAACACAGTTGTTGTATACACATAATTTCAATAATCGATATGTTATGATGTTTGATTATTGAACAGATGACGAGATGGGGCCCATTTCTTTGAATATAAGGCTTACCATCATAATAATTCAACTAATATATGTCTTTGGATTTTATGATCACCATCATACATCTTAACTAATAGCTTTTGTGATGTAATATTATTTTGGGGAGAAAGATTTTAACATCAACAGCAGTGCACACAAACTGTAGCATAGACACGGTTCTTTACATATCTTCTGTTTAGAAAATGTAGATGTTTTCCTTGAACAACTTCTTTTGTCTACTTTTAATTATTTATGTACTTTCAAATATTGCTTACACATGGACAAACACCTCCGATTTTTATCACACACCTGCAATAAGACTATTAGCTTTGCTATAAGTTTTAAGAAAAAAGGATCACTTGAATTGATTTTAAAAAAAAACACCATTTCTCGTGACACAAACTCATAACTTTCATGGCGAGATGGCAGTGTCGAATCTGAACCACATAAGTTATTCCATTTCTGGATATGTTCTCTAACAATTTTTTGCCCTTTTCTCTCCAAACAAAGACTCGCAGGTAATTTTGAAAACTGGTAGGTTGATAGTACTAGAATCGTTATACTGCATTATTACAGCAATTCAAACACACAAACACCACAGGACAATCGGAACACACACAATAACAAGGAAGCCAGTTCACCCTTCTTCAGTTTTCACTTTAATGACTTCATGTATTCCCATTCCAATATTCTTGATAACGATACTTGACATCGATACTTGGCATCGATACTTGAAATCGCTGATGAAATAGTTATGAAATACGAAATACGTACTAAACATGAATCATCCGCAGTATTGCATTTTTAGAAATACATTTAATGTTTTTTTAAGTTAAATGGACAATTTTGATATAATTCGTCAAATAGGAATGATTTAAGTTTTATAGCCATGTTTTCATACAACTGATGTGAAGTTGATTTTTGTTAGAGTTTATTTTTCATAGGACTAACGATTGGTATGCATGATGTTTCATATGATTGATGTTTCATATGATTGATGTTTCGTACAATTGATGTGTGTCTATGGGATTGATGTTTCAAATATTGCAAGTTTCATTCAAGAACATAACGTTATTGATATTGTGAGACTGTGGTGGACTGTATGACATATAAGTTTATCAGACTGTGGTGGACTGTGTGACATATAAGTTTATCAGACTGTGGTGGACTGTGTAACATATAAGTTTATGAGACTGTTGGACTGTGTGACATATAAGTTTATGAGACTGTGGTGGACTGTGTGACATATAAGTTTATGAGACTGTGGTGGACTGTGTGACATATAAGTTTATGAGAAATGATAGTTTTCTATTGGTACTTTAGAAATATCATTATTCTGTTTTCTTAGACTTTATTCCGTATTTTATCCTTGCAGTTCTCGTTCTCTCTCACCCTCACTCTTTCTTCCTCTCCCTTCCCTTTCTGTCCTCTCTCCAAAGGCAAAGGGGTGAGGCGACTGAGTGCGATAGGAGCGGACTTTATTTAAATCCCGTTCACTGAATGATTTTCATTCTCTCTCTGTTTCTCTATGTCTCTCTCTCTCTCTCTCTCTCTCTCTCTCTCTCTGCCAGTGGAACAAGTTGGATGGTCTACGCTTTAAACCACCAGCAAATTCAGTCGTGTTAATTTAATGACAGGTCCACGAACCTCTCCGACACTGTATCCGGTAATTTTTACAAATGTTGGAAATACCTACAAATGTACTTAATTTCTTAATAATGTTTTCAATCTCTTTCCCAATTATCTGCTATATTACAATATTTCACATATACAAACTCTGTATTGCCATGAAACCACTAAAACAGCCAGGTAAGCAGCTCCCTTCTGAAGGTAAACCACTGAAATCATCATTTCTGCAGTTACTTCCAAATACATTACGGCAAGGAAGAGAAACCTTTACACAGATATACAATTTAACACTTTACACAGATATACAATTTAACACTTTACGCAGATATACAATTTAACAATCTCAAGGTCTGCTAAAAAAATTCCCTTTAATTTTATTGTATACTTTAACATGTTTTGTAACTTTAGAATGGTGTCATTTCCTTGCAGGATGAGAAAAATCAGATAATTCACACCAACATATGGTTACAGCTGGTTAGTATGAATTTATTATATGGTTACAACTGGTTAGTATGAAAATATATAGTTACAGCTTAATATATAGTTAGGAACTTAAAAAATAGTTACAACTGGTTAGTATGTTAGTATGAACGTAATATATGGTTGCAGCTGGTTAGTATGAATTTAATATATGGCTAAATGTGGTTAGTGCGAAGATAATATATGGTTACAATTGGTTAGTATGAATTTAATATATGGCTACAGCTGGTTAATATAAATGTAATATATGGTTATAGCTGGTTTGTACAAAGATAATATATGGTTACAGCTGGTTAGTGCAAAGATAATATATGGTTACAGCTGGTTAGTGCAAAGATAATATATGGTTACAGCTGGTTAGTGCAAAGATAATATATAGTTACAACTGGTTATTGCAAAGATAATATATGGTTACAGCTGGTTAGTATGAACTGAATATATGACGACGAGACAAGGTTCAGAAGATAATATATGGTTAGTGCGAAGATAATATATGGTTACAATTGGTTAGTATGAATTTAATATATGGCTACAGCTGGTTAATATAAATGTAATATATGGTTATAGCTGGTTTGTACAAAGATAATATATGGTTACAGCTGGTTAGTGCAAAGATAATATATGGTTACAGCTGGTTAGTGCAAAGATAATATATGGTTACAGCTGGTTAGTGCAAAGATAATATATGGTTACAACTGGTTATTGCAAAGATAATATATGGTTACAGCTGGTTAGTATGAACTGAATATATGACGACGAGACAAGGTTCAGACAGACCACAATTTTTATCGGAGAGATCAATGTGGTCGTATGAGCAAACGACGAGGACAAAGACTATTCAGTTTAATATTTCTTTCAGCTCTTTTATTACCATTTTTGTTTAGTCCATCCAACTCTGTGTTTTGAATCTCATGTCATTATAAAACCGCCTCGAACTTTGTGTGTTTCTTTCTACGATTCAAGTTTATATTGTCGTTCAATACATTTCTACAGGTCAGATAATGTGTTTTTATTGTGATAAATTGCTTAATCATCATCATCATCATTAAGTGCCGTCTCCGCAACGAAGGTTGGCTGCAACGTATCTCCAACATCTCCTGTCTCTTGTCTTGGTGGTGCACTCTGCTAGACTGTAACCTGTCCATCGTGTGATGTTACTCTCCCACTTGTATCTCTGCCTACCTCTAGCTCGTTTCCCTGTGACTTTACCCTCAAGTAAGGTCTTCAATATAGTGTCATGTCTTTTAATGTGTCCAAAGTATTTTATTTACCTGATCTTTATTTCTCTTAGTAGTTCTTTTTTTTCCAAACAATAAACAACTAAAACAAGTAGATGAATTCAAATACCTAGGCAGCACATTGAGATATGGCAATAAACAAGAAGCAGAAATAAACGCAAGATGTAATAAGGCCTGTCAGATCATTGGTCAATTAACACCTTTACTAAGAAACAAAGATATTACACTAGAAACAAAGAAAGCGCTTTTCAACACCATTTTCTTACCAACATTGTGTTATCAGTGTCAAACTTGGTCATTAGATTCTAGAACAATACATAAGATTAACACCACTGAAATGAAATGTGTGAGACGTATGATTGGAGTTAGCTTGAGAGACAAAATCAGGAATGAAGCACTAAGGAAACAATTAGGGATCAAGCCAACAATAGAATACACCCAGAAACAACAAGTTAAATGGTACGGCCACATAACCAGACAGAAAGAGCAAAGTATTATCCAAAAAACACTTAAAAAACGATACGAAAACAGTCGACATATTGGACGCCCTCGTAAAAGGTGGATAGATAGTGTATTAGAGACACTCGGAAATATAACAGCAGAGGAGGCAAATAGAAGGGCAAAAGACCGTACACTCACTCTCCCCTCAACACCGAAAGGTACATGAGGACAGAAAGAAGAATAAGAAGGAGTAGTTCTTTCTTCATATTAAGTGTCTTTAGCACATCTTTATTTGTTTTCTTCTCTTTCCATGATGTTCTCCCTATTCTTCTAAATACCCACACCTCAAAGGCATCAATTTTGTCTTCTAATTATTTATTTAGTGTCCATGTTTCTGAGCCATACATTAGTATGGAATAGATGTAGCATTTTATAATTCTCATTTTTAACTTGTTTGTAATTTGTTTAGATATTAATAATTTCCACATGTCATTGAAGGTACTTTTTGCCATTCCTATTCTCCTTTTAACTTCTGTTTCACATCTGCCATCATTTGTGACTATGTGTCCAAGATATTGATACTGTTTTACTTGTTGTAGTTTCTCTCCATGTATGTTTATGTTTCCCTCCTGTTCTTCTGTGTCTTTGTTGATTATCATGGTTTTTGATTTTTTGAATATTATATCCAGTCCATATTCATTACTTGATGGTTGGTTGGTTGGTTGGTTGCTGATCCAATTGTCCATGGGCTCATGCCCTTTGACCCAATGCCATTGTGTGATATATGCATGTGTTTGTGAGTTGTTGTTTTGTTCCATATAATGTGTTCCATTTATCTGGCCCTGGAGGGAGAAGCATTTTCCTGATGTCATCCAGCGCTGGACATTCAAAAAGGTGGTGGTCAACAGTTTCATATGGATGAGTGCACAGCCGGCACCCTGGAGTGTGTTGTGGTTGTATTCTGTTCAGGTGATTGTTAAGCTGTACATGTTGTGTGTGCAGTCGGAATATGATACTCTGGTCTTTTCTTTCCAGGAAGTTGATATTGTCTTAAGGATTTGGGCTGGTCATATATTTATAGATTTCCCTCCCAGTGTTTCCCATGGCCCATCTGTTCATCCAATTTTCTTTGTTCACAGATTTCAGAATCATTTTAACTGTGTGCATTGCTGTTTCTGTATAATGCTGTTCTTGTTGTGCTCCCCTCTTTGCTAGTCTGTCTGCCTTATCATTACCAGGTGTGTTTGAGTGGCCAGGAATCCACTGCATAACAATGTTGATATCATAAGATGTGAGCAGCTGGTTTGCATGGTGGTATATTTCAGCTAGCTCGGGTTTAGAATGTCCATCACATTCCAATTCTTGGAGCGCAGACATAGAGTCTGTAAAAATAACAATGTTTTGGACTTTTGATGGGAAGGCATCAAATATGGTCTTCAGGTGGTACAAGGCAATTTCTAGTGCTGTTATTTCAGATTCATAATTAGAACATATCTCCCCACAGGCATCAAATGTTTAACTCATCAGATGTTTTGTCTGGATATTCTATATAGACACCATAACCTGTTGTGATGATGGCTTTGAAGGCAGACCCATCAGTATAGACATGAATCCATTGTTCTGGGTAGGTGTCTATTGTTTTCTGTGTTGCTTTCATAATACTTACTGGGTCGGAACGTTTCGTTGCATTATCTCTTAACTGTGTTTTAATTTCTGGCAATTTAAAGCCTGTGTGTGGTGGTAAACATTTTTCTACTCTTTGCAGTTTTTGTCTCTTGTCTGGAAGGTGATAACTGTCTTTTATTTCATTGACATGGCTCAGGACTGACTTTTGTTTTATTCTGTGGTTTGGTTGCCAGTTTTCTACAAGTTGTTTATTTGGGTGGTCTTTGTTCATTCTTTTGCTTCTTTCATAAGTCTCCATTGCAGCCATATCTCTCCGCATCTCAAGGGGTTCTATATTCGTATGTATTTCACATGCAGCCGTCGGTGTAGATCTCATTGCTCCATTAATAAGACGTAGGGCATTGTTCTGCACTCTGTCTAGGGATTCTACATTTGTTGTGGAACATGTTGTGAGGAGTGCACTGCTGTAATCTAAAGCAGAAAGTATGTAACCAAGGTATAGTCCTCTAAGGGTATCCTTGTCTGATCCCCAAGATGTGCCAGCGAGTCTGTTCAGTAGTTGTAACCGTTTGAGTGCTTTATTTTTGATATTTTTTACATGCTTCTTGAGGGTGAGCTGCCGATCAAGCGTGATTCCAAGATATGTGGGGTGTTCTTCTCTTGGCAATTTCTGTGTATCCAACCATAGACTGATATTTTCTTTGGCTACCTTATGACTCTTGGTAAAGATGGTATAGACAGTTTTCTCACAGTTTATTTTTAGCTTCCATGTTTGACAGTATTCATGTAGTCTTTTTAAATCTCCATTTAGTCTTTTGGCAGCACTTTCAACATTCTCATGGCTCTGCCATATTGTTAAGTCATCAGCATAGAAGGCTTTTTCAGCTTTGATATGTTTGGTAAGGTCATTGATGTAAATGAGAAAGAGGGTGCAGCTTAAAGCAGAACCCTGTGGTAAGCCTTCCTCTAGAACTTCTTTAGATGAAATTGCATCATTTATCTTTGTCTGGATTGTTCTGTCAATGAGGAAGTATTTTATCCAGTTGTATAGCTCATTACTTGATCTATTAGTCTTTGTAGTTCATGTTCACTTTCTGCCAAAAGAACAGTGTCATCTGCATAACTAAGGTTGTTTATTATTTTCCCATTGATCTTGAGTCCTGGTATTTCTTCTATATTTTTAAAGATATTCTCTGTGTAGATATTAAATAGGCTTCGTGATAAAATGCATCCTTGTCTTACCCCTCTTCTTATTTCTATGTATGGAGAGTAGCTGTTTTCACACCTTATTGATGCAGTTTGTTCCCAATATATATTTCTAATCAGTCTGATGTCTTTTCCATCTATGCCTATTTCTTGAAGACATTTGATTAATTTTTCGTGTTGGACTCTGTCAAAGGCCTTGCAGTAGTCTGTGAAGGAAATATAGATTGCTTCACTGACGTCCATTTTTCTGTTCCTTTAGCAATATTTTAATGTCATTAATGGAAACACTATCTATGTGACGTGTCTTTTACAGAACGTTATCCTCACTGCCACTCTGCAGACCTCTCGGTTCTGTGTGAGCTGCCCAACCTCTTCTAGTGTCATGTTCAGAAAGTCTTCAAAATCCTGTGTTCCTCATAGTCTTGGTCTGCCTCTTGTTCTCTTCCCTGGAACTTTTCCCTTCATGATTAATCTCTCTAAACCATTGTCTCTTTTTATGTCCAAAATAGATTAGCTTGCATTTTTTGTGTGCATAGTTATGAGGAGCAAATCTCCTTCTATGTTCATGTCTTTGCGGACGTATGTTTTAATTCGTCTTTCTGTTCATGATTTTCTTTAGACATTTTTAACATGTGAAATTATAGATTTATAAAGACAATTAATGTAACTATGTAGATTCAATGAATTTCTGAATCCTATTGAATGTTTGCTACTTCAAAATCATAACAGACATGGAAAGCATATAACCTGAAGTGGAACAAAGAAAATTATGGCAATGTATCATCTATTCGAGTTCCTAAACAAATGGTTTGGGTTCCAGATGTTCTGATGTATAACAGGTGAGTACCTGCGCACACCAGGTGAGTACTTACGTTCACCAGGTGAGTATTTGCGTACATCAGATGAGTACATGCGGTAGACAATTGATGTTTTTGATAGGATACACTTTTGATAGATGTACACGTATCTTATACTTAAGAAAATGGAGTCTTTGTTACCTCAAATATGTTTCGGTAGTGCGTCGTGATTAAGCCTACTTGGACGTTTTCCGCTGGTTGAAAGAGGCTCGCCTCTCTAATGGAGAGATAAACTCATTACTTACCTACCTATCTACCTACCTGGCTACCTACCTACCCGCTGTAAATGTGACATTGAAGAAAACAGTATATCTATTTGCTAATGAAACGATCCATGGGTTCATGCATTATTTGCTCATGCAACGATTCATGGGTTCATGCACTTTGACCCAATGCCATTGTGTGATATATGCGCGTGGTTGTGAGCTATTGTTTAGTTCCATTTATCTGGTCCTTCAGGAAAAGAGTATATTAAATTAGGATCGTAGGCGTCTATGACTATGTCGACAGCGACACAAGGCAGTGTAAAAAACGTTATAGCTTGTGTGAATGTGAGTAGCTTTGAATTTGACGACCAGATTGTAAGTGCGAGATTATATGTGCGAGAACCAGTTCTATCATACGGCTTGGCTTACTATGCTAGCGATATGGCTACAGATGTACACCATTGATTGGAAGGGGTAAAACACTGAGAGCAGAACTAAGTAGCTTCTCATATAGTTCTTATAATAGAACTAAGCAACTACTCGTATAGCTATTATAACAGAACTAAGCAACTATTGGTATAGATCTTATAACAGAACTAAGGAACTACTTGTATAGTTCTTATAACACAACTAAGGAACTACTCGTACACGGCTTACTAAAGAAAATGTCAATTTTAACGATACTTTTTTGACGCCCAAATTGTTACAGATTGTGAAGAAGACAAATAAGACAAAGGTGTATCATATTGATAAAATCATTTAACAAAATGGTCACATTTTTCTACGACTACCGGCATATCATACTCATCTTAACCAGATAGAGTTAATTTAGGCTAAGGTCAAAGGGCAAGTTGCCGAACAGTATACAATGTTCAAAATGTGTGATGTTGAAGCTGTGACACGCCAGTATCTCTCCAAAATAGACATTCAATTTTGGAAAAAATGTTTGAATCACGTAATCCGAGAGGAAGGTGACTACTGGCACCGCGATGGGTTACAATTTGCAGAACCATTAACAGTAATCAACTTCTTGGAATAATCAGATTCGGAATTTTGAATGAAGTATTTCGTGAATAGACCACATGAAGGCCCTATATAAATAAATGTTTATTGAGCGCACTGTTAGGTACATACATATAAATTACAACATAATAAATCGTATTGAATATCGGCTAAAATAATACAGTATTTAAGCGCAGTTAAGAAACCCTGGAGTCTAATAGTGACCGAGTGTCAGACTAACTGCTGTATATTGCATTGTCATTTACTATTGCACATAACTGGCAACACACAACAACAATTTGACCTATCAATTATATTTAGACGACACGCCTTTCAATGCAATGCTACTTGACAATAACATGTTTACTGTAATATCTCAAATTTGACCCCACTTATTAGCAATGGACAGAAAAACATCAAAGAATTTCGCCGACATGTACAACCCAGAGCAGTTAGGAATTGAGCAATAAAGCTATTTTTGTGCTTTGGATAAATTATAACATTGCATGGCAGAGATCTCTGCTATCTGACATACAGTTTCTGAGATATTCGCATGAATACGTGATTACGAATTTATAAACGAACTATGGATAATATTTAAATTGTTTTTGGCAAAATTGTTTCCATAATCCAAAATATGTTAAATCTTTTATTTTTCTGAACTGAAAGTGCAAGCGATGACTTTGATCAGACCTACCCAACAAATGTGGTCATTAACAGCGATGGATCCTGTCTATGGGTGCCTCCCGGGATGTTTAAAAGCACATGCGCAATTGACATCACTTGGTTTCCGTTTGATGATCAAAAATGCGATCTGAAGTTTGGATCTTGGACATATGAAGGTCGTCTGCTAAATCTTACACAGGACAAACCAGAAGGAGGTGACATTACAGGTTTTATCCGCAATGGAGAATGGATGCTCATTGGTAGGTTTAATATTCATTTCTCAAAAAAAAAAAAAAAAAAGGAACAGGTAAAACTTGTAATCGGATACTGAAGTTTTGCTAATTACTGGAAACACGCATAGCAACACACAGATCGATGTTTCGACGAAAAGACCTTTATCAAGACTGCATATGCAAAAAAAATTAGGAGCATTATTTCAGCACAACTTCATTACCTATTCAAAGTTTTGCCTGTTGGATGTCAGTTTTGCGACAGAGTTACACATGATCAAATTATGTCAGATTCATGACTTCCTCCAGACTCATTTGTCAAATAAGGTCTGGCTTTCTTTATTCATTACTATAAAACTCATCTGATTAATGGCTTTCTTTATTCATTACTATAACACTCATCTGATTAATGGCTTTCTTTATTCATTAATTTTCATCTGATTTTCATTTTTTTATTAAATAAAAATGGTCTGATTGGTGGATTTCCCACTAATGTATCAAATAAAATCATCTCAATGGTGGGTTTCGAATCATTTATTTATATCATAAATTATATCGTGACAGTGGTTACATATTTAGAAATTTAAATACTGTGGTCTTAATGTGTTGATATCATATTACCTGCTGAAATAAAGTGGATATCATTGGTGGCTTTTAAATATATATGGATACTTCGGAGCGTTGTACTTTTGGGGTTCTCTAAAGGCTTCTCGAAAATAGCACGTAGACGGACGATATTTGGCTTTTTATAGTTTGGAGTAGTTGCGACGAGTGGTGACAGTTGATATAAAATGACAATCAATAAAAGGTAATACTGCTAGTAAAACTGCATGAAAATAGTACTTAAGTTGGAAACATGTAATGAAGTCTTACTGAACGACGACTAACACACTATCACTGTCGGATGCTCACGTGAAATAATACAAACAAAACACAGGAGCTAAATATGGATGTGAGATTCTGGGTGAACATTCAAAGCATTCATACTCCCAGCTTATTCTACGCCGTCGTCGCTTACGTAGCGATGACGACGACTTTCTCGACAAATCCTCTGAGATCATTGACTTCTTCCGTAGACGCTCCTTCCCCGACATCGTCCTTTCATCGGTTTTTCTCCATGTACACCAGTTATCTTGCTTCGATATCTTGACTAATTCCCAGGGTTCTTCCTCCTTCTCTGATAGAGTTAAACTTGTTCTCAACTTTCATCCCCATAATTCTTCTGTCCGACGCATCATGCTTAAACATTATTCCCATCTCCAGTCTGATCCTGACACCCGTGCCGCTTTCCACGACTTGCCTCTGGCTGCCAATAGGCGCGACAAAAATCTGAAGGACATCTTGGACTACAGACAACATAATTCTTCTGTCCCCAACTATTTCGGTATTGATCGTTGCTCACGCGATCGTTACTGCACATGTACTTATGTGGTTCAGATGAGCTCCATTTAATTTCACAAAGGCCACTTTCTCCATTGATGAGGCTTTTACATGTGAATCCCGTAATGTGATTTAAGTAATCATATGTTAACGCTGCGGCAAGCAATATATCTGAGAAACCGGCTTAAGATTGAGCGACCGCTTCTGCAAATATCCAGTTAGAGCAACGATATATTCACTTCTGTTTTACATAAGAAATATCCAGTTAGAGGACAATATATTCACTTCTATTTTACATAAGAAATATCCAGTTAAAGGACAATATATTCACGTCTGTTTTACATAAGAAATATCCAGTTAGAGGACAATATATTCACTTCTATTTTACATAAGAAATATCCAGTTAGAGGACAATATATTCACTTCTGTTTTACATAAGAAATATCCAGTTAGAGGACAATATATTCACTTCTGTTTAACATAAGAAATATCCAGTTAGAGGACAATATATTCACTTCTGTTTTACATAAGAAATAGGGGTGCAAAGGGAACGCATTGCTCTAGGCGGACCCAGGGTTAGCAGATAACCAAGATCCCAAATGTACCTCCACGCGGTGCACCCTGGTAACAGAAATACAGCAGCTCGAGCTGATTCTGGCCAAATAATTTGGGGATCGTGTCCGAGAATGTGGAGGTAGCAGATGGAAAGAGATTTGCCTGCACAAGAGACAGACAATATCTCCGACACCACCAGCATCACCACATATAGCGACACTGTCGACATACAGTGAAGCTAGTCAGTCCAGTCCGAACATTGGAGGGGC
This sequence comes from Meghimatium bilineatum, assembly GCA_034231615.1. Classification (NCBI taxonomy): domain Eukaryota; kingdom Metazoa; phylum Mollusca; class Gastropoda; order Stylommatophora; family Philomycidae; genus Meghimatium; species Meghimatium bilineatum. The sequence continues at coordinate 4,729,949 of CM067299.1, forward strand.
GGCCAATGTAAAATGCACGTAAAGGTAGATGCATGGCGAGAGACATAGATTTCATACCGAGTACAATGAAACAATGAAAGGGCAGAACAGCGCTAGAGGGCAGCGCGAACTGGAACTAGAAAGTGAATAGTTCCTAGGAAAGGGGAACTACAAGCTCCGTCAGCTCGAGACGAGCTTCTAGTTACCTGTGTTCCTTACAGGCAGAGACCCAGACCCATTCATTGGCGTTTGGTAAAGCAAGAAGACCTAATCCAACTCTAATGTCGAGCCTTCCTAAACCGGAAATATGCTCGCGAAGAGAAAGGGTTCCGTACTCGATGCGCTCAGGCACAAAAGGGACAACGATTTAGCCCTGGCCCAACTCTACTGTCAGGTTTTCCTACACCGGAAATACACTTGAAGAGAGAAAGGGTTCAGTACCTGATGGGCTCAGGCGCTATTGGGACAAGGACGCTCAGCTCGAGAACGCCTTGCTCTCAAACGCGTGGTGAGAGACTCGAACGTGGACAAGGGGTACACGATGTTGGTGAATGACACCTCGCCTAAGAGGGCGAAAGAGCCAGGGTCCAACTCCTCTGTTGAGTTCTTCCCCTTAAGGAACCAGGCTCACGGATGAGAAACGGTTCAGTACCCAATGTGCACAGGCACATCACGTCCAATTACACGAGACAAGTTCATAGACAGTGGAACACCTCGTTCGAGTCAGACGAGAGCAAAAAAATCGTCTGGGCGAAGAGTCTCCACTACGCGTGCCTGGAGACAGATATAGAGGCTGTCACAGGCTAAGGGTAGCCCACTCGAATTGTCAAGGCATGCCGAAATCGGATGTGCTAGGCCTACAAGGCGCATAACGGTGGCACAACGTAATCACGCTCCCGGCGGAAATCGCACGGATATCCGTGATGGTTACAATGGAGCGAACGAAAAACAAACATAAGAAATATCCAGTTAGAGGACAATATATTCACTTCTGTTTTACATAAGAAATATCCAGTTAGAGGACAATATATTCACTTCTGTTTTACATAAGAAATATCCAGTTAGAAGATGGTATATTCACTTCTGTTTTACATAAGAAATATCCAGTTAGAGGACAATATATTCACGTCTGTTTTACATAAGAAATATCCAGTTAGAAGATGGTATATTCATTTCTAAAGTAAATGCCTAATTCTAACAATTTCAGGTGTGCCTGTGAAGAGAAATATCTTGGAATATGAATGCTGTCCAGAATTCTACATAGATTTGACATACACAATCCATATTCGACGACGGACTTTGTATTACGGTTTCAACATTATTATACCGTGTGTCCTCATATCGTCTTTGACACTTCTGTTGTTTATCTTACCACCTGAGGCAGGCGAAAAGATATCACTAGGTAACATACCTGTACATTCATTTTTTTCAATGTCCTGGTAGAAGAGAGAGAGAGAGGGAGGGAGAGGCAATATAGAGTGTTAGATGGATAGAATGGGCAGAGAAAGTGAGAAAAGGATGGAGAGCGAAGGTAGAGAGTGAGAGATTAAGGGGTAGGAAGAGTGAGGAGGAGAGAAATGTAAAGTGAGAATTTAATGAGAGGAGAGATAGGAAGAGAGATAAGGGAGAGATAAAGAGAAGGAGAGAGATGGAGAAGAGAGGAAGGAGGACACAGAGAGAGAAAAATAGCGAAAGAGGTAGCGAGACACTGAGAAAGAATAAGAAATGCCGTGAGCTGTATTTAACTGTAGATCGCAATGCCCGGGATTGCATTTATTTGTAGATCGCAATGCCCGGGATTGCATTTATTTGTAGATAGTAATGCCCGAGATTGTATTTATTAGTAGACAGCAATGCTGCGAGCTCTATTTAGCTGTAGATAGAAATGCCGTGAGGTCGATTTAGTTGTAGATAGCAATTTCCGAAACCGAATTTACTTGCAGATTGCAATGCCTGGGACTGAATTTAGTTGTATATAGCAATGTCATAGTCTGGATGTAGTTGTAGATAGCAATGTCATGGGCAAGCATTTCGTTGTAAATAACAATATCACCGACTGGATTTAGTCGTAGATACCCACGCCCCCGACTGGATTTAGTTGTAGATACCAACGCCTCGGACTGGATTTAGTTGTAGATACCAACGCCCCGGACTGGATTTAGTTGTAGATACCCACACCCCTGACTGGATTTAGTTGTAGATACCCACGCCCCCGACTGGATTTAGTTGTAGATACCAACGCCCCGGACTGGATTTAGTTGTAGATACCAACGCCCCGGACTGGATTTAGTTGTAGATACCCACACCCCTGACTGGATTTAGTTGTAGATACCTACGCCCCCGACTGGATTTAGTTGTAGATACCCACGCCCCTGACTGGAATTGTTGTAGATACCCACGCCCCTGACTGGATTTAATTGTAGATACCCACGCCCCGGACTGGATTTAGTTGTAGATACCCACGCCCCCGACTGGATTTAATTGTAGATACCCACGCCCCCGACTGGATTTAATTGTAGATACCCACGCCTCTGACTTGATTTAGTTGTACAAAGATAGCGACGAATATGTTGAAAATACAAAATCCAATGAAAACTTTGGAAAAACTGACGTGACTAGTCAATTATATAAAAGTCATTAGAGGAAAATGAAAGTGACAAATAAAAGGAAGATAGAAGGTAAAGAAATGAGAAGAAGAGATCTAAGGAAATATTAGATAAAGGAATTAATGACAGAAAAAATATTAGAACATAATAAAGTATTAGGTATTAAAATAGTATTGATTTAATCTAAAATAGGAAGAGGTGCAGATAATAACAAAAGATGGAAGAGGTGCAGATAATAACAAAAGATGGAAGAGGTTCAGATAATAACAAAAGATGGAAGAGGTGCAGATAATAACAAAAGATGGAAGAGGTGTATGTAATAATAAATGATAGATGGAAGAGGTGCAGGTACTAACAAACGATATATAGAAGAGACACAGGAAAAGGCATACGTAAGAGAACATACAATTATTTATTAAAAATGTTTTTTTAAAATAAAAAATAAACTCAGATTAGAAGGTCTACATCTTTGGAAATATATAAGAACCAGATGAAATATTTCACGGATTCATTTCAAATGTCCCCCATTGTATCGCAGGTGTGACGATATTGTTGTCCCTTATGGTTTTTCTGCTGCTGGTGGCAGAAACTATGCCACCTACCTCGGATGCCTTGCCGCTTATAGGTAAGTGAATTTCAGCTGTATCCTAAATACCTATTCAAGTATAGGTTCTTCAAAACTATAATGACTTTATCGCGAGCATTAGTTCAAAATATATACAGCAACTTAACGTCCGAAGTGTGGGTTCACTATGCAAATAACAACATTAACATCCCACGTTTGAGTTCACAATGTAGATAACAACATTTGATGCTGTATAACATATCTTGTAAATGAGTTTCCTGTTTAACTATTGTTTAATTTTAGACACAGTTCACACGTCCATACAACTGCTATTGTCCATATAACTGTTATTAGAATATGAACAATCCAACTTTCTTTCCTTTAAATTTCGAATTTCGATCTAGCTGTGTCTGATTTTTAGTGTAAGATTAACTCATTAACCTATTCGTCACGTGAATAATCAACTCTGGCCGAATTTTAGGTTTTAAAATATCGCTAACCGTATATGATTGTCTTGCTCATTTACCTTTCTCATCAAGAGAAAACAAACAGTAATTGGTTGTCTATAGTGCTTCAGACATATGTGTCCGCTAATAGATAGCTCCATACAAGTTATATTTGCACGAGAAATTTAAACATAAAATGACATTAGCGAGAAGTACTCTGCCACATGCATATTTAAGCTGAAATTTCTTGGCAAAAGGCATTAATTACATTCCAGAGGAAATATTTTAAGTGGACACACACGAACAATCTCTGCATCCCGACACAGCCAAATTGTAGGGCTATCATATTACGCATATTTTTTTATAATTAATACATCGCTCACACAATGTCTCTCTCGTGTATCTGTACAAAATTCCGTGGATGACACTGACACATTAAGACTGATAAATAAAAAAGCCCACGTGTCGATACTTCAGTCATAATTTTGATATATAATGTACGTAAACGAATGGGGCACTGCAGTGAAACTGTATAATATATAGGTGAATATATGGAAAAAATAATATAAAATGGGTTTACATTTAGGCTATAACAGAACAAATCGACTTTTCGACGAACAAGTCTTTATCAAGATATGGATAAACAAAGTTTAATTTGATTAACCCCTAACTTGATAAAGACCTTTTGGTCGAATCTTCAATGCTTTATATTGTAATTTCTGTGTTAAATATATTTAAACCTATTTTTATGATGCCGTTTTTCTTATATTTATCTGCGTAAATACTAATGCATTATTTTACAATTCGTCTTTCGCTATAAGTATTTTTTCCCCATGTACAGGGATATATTTTGCATGCATCATGATGATGGTGTCCATTTCGATTGTTTTCACTGTGTGCGTACTCAATTTCCATTACCGGTCACCGGACACGCACACTATGCCACACTGGGTGAGTACATACTGTTTAACGACTATAAACTGAGTGAGAATTGAATGTTTAACAAATTCATATAATTGTGTATTACTGTGCAAAACCTTAAGCTCTGATTGAGTGAATACTGAAAAGTTCATGAAAATGTGTTGAGTTTGTGTTAATGTCACAGTGTTTAAGTATTGTGAAATTTGTATTGCTTAACGGGTAGATATTGCGCTATTTAATGTTATGTTGTGTATGAAATAATGTTGGCGGTTCTGAAAGATAACGATGGAATTTGTATTACTGAACAGTTGATGTATGACTATTTGTTACCATTTATTCTCAGACTCCCAATGGATTTCTATTGCTGATATTAGAACCGGTTCTATTATATTTCCAGTAGGATGTAGTTTAGTGAGCGGAGATACGTTTTGTCTAGTTTGATTTTTATCTCAATGGCCCGACACATCTACCTTCTTCTATTAAGTATTACGTAAGTATAACTTTCGAAAGTTTTTGTGTCAGAACTACTTGTACGTCGACCTCGTGTAGGTGATATGATATAACCAAGGTGGACTGACATCGTGGTTGAACGTGACATATTTAACCGAGGTGGACTGACATCCGTGGTTGAACGTGACATATATAACCGAGATGGACTGACATCCGTGGTTGAACGTGACATATATAACCGAATTGGACTGACATCCATGGTTGAACGTGACATATATAACCGAGGTGGACTGACATCCGTGGTTGAACGTGACATATATAACCGAGGTGGACTGACATCCGTGGTTGAACGTGACATATATAACCGAATTGGACTGACATCCGTGGTTGAACGTGACATATATAACCGAATTGGACTGACATCCGTGGTTGAACGTGACATATATAACCGAATTGGACTGACATCCGTGGTTGAACGTGACATATATAACCGAATTGGACTGACATCCGTGGTTGAACGTGACATATATAACCGAATTGGACTGACATCCGTGGTTGAACGTGACATATATAGCCGAGATTTGCTTTCGCTATCGAACTAATGGAGGGTTATTCAATCTTAGTAGATTGAAGGCCAAGGCCAAAACTAAGACGGCCCTTGTTCGCGACTTCTTGTGTGCCCACGATTGTGCACGAAACGCTACCAGTCTGAAAGACATGCAGGACAGTATTGAGACATACAGGACAGTATAAAGACATACAGGACAGTATAAAGACATACAGGACAGTCTGAAAGACATGAAGGACAGTATAAAGACATGCAGGACAGTATAAAGACATACAGGAGAGTATAAAGACATACAGGACAGTCTGAAAAACATGCAGGACAGTCTGAAAGACATGCAGGACAGTATAGATATCTTTTCTTTGGCCTGAGATGCGTATATCTCACCATCAGCACAGTGAAGACATTAATAATGTATCAACCAGCGCCAGGTGTCCCCTACACAGAACTAGTAATAACAGTAAAAGGACAGAAACTTAATACTGCCAATAAGTTTGTATATATCGACAGCGCCCTATCGCAAAATGCGACAATTGACGAGGATGTTGTCCTGCGTATTGCTCGCGCCAGTACGATATTCGGGAGTCTGGATCAGGCGTGGTCTCAGTCTGACAACTAAGTTGGATGTTAACCACGCAGTAGGTCTACTAACACTGCTTTATGTTTCGTCATCCTGGACTGTCTATGTGAAACATTCTCGACAGCTCAACTCTTTCCATCTTCAGTGTCTAAAAAAGACAGGCAGCATCGTCTGTATTCCAGACAAGCGCCTTCCAAAGAGATTATTCTATGAGGTGCTGTGCGATGGTAAACACTCAAGTGGAGGGCAGAAAGAGCTCTTCCAGGATCACCTAAAAAAAACTCTCTCACAACATACAATCACTTGTATACCAATTAAACATGAGTTTATATATTTATATTTATACATTCATCTATATAATATATTTATCTGTATATTTATATATTTATCTACATAATTTTATATTTATCTGTATATGTATATATGTAACTATATATTTATATATTAATACAAATTCCAATTCTTTATGAACAATTATCCTCGCAATTATGTTATAATTAAAATTAATGAAACAATTAAATTCAGTTAAGAAACAATGCACACTTTACACAATGTTCATGTACAGAATGTTACTGTTTTGATGCACCAAATTTACAAATCGCTCCTTGCGCCCTCTTGAGATTAAATCAAACTCCCTTAGGGACATCCTTGCAGTTTTAAAAATCCTGGCATAACAAACAATGAATATCGTATATGAATTTATATGTATATTAACTAACTATACTTTTCATCATTACCTCCCACTATTAAATATGCTACCTTCTATATCAACGAAACGTCTTTACTCAAGTCTGCTAACATAGTGGCAGTGTTTATATTTACTCAAGTCTGCTAACATAGTGGCAGTGTTGTCTACATTTACTCAAGTCTGCTAACATAGTGGGAGTGTTTATATTTACTTAAATCTGCTAACATAGTGGCAGTGTTTATATTTACTCAAGTCTGCTATCATAGTGGCAGTGTTTATATTTACTCAAGTCTGCTAACATAGTGGCAGTGTTGTCTATATTTATTCAAGTCTGCTAACATAGTGACAGTTTTGCATACATTATCCAATCTGTGACCCATGTGAACTACTATTTGCATTACCTAGATAAAACATTTCGTATGTGGCTGGCTGGCCTGGATTCTAAGGATGAAACGTCCAGGAGGTAACCCATCCAGGAGATCGTTGACACAGAGAGCCCAGGTAAAGGACTTCAAGCTTGGAACATTGGAAGAAAAATCCAAGAGTCTTATGGCTAACGTTCTTGACATGGACGACGATCCCCGACTGACTAAAAGCAACGGAACTGGATTTTTGTTAAAGGTAAGCAACATATTTAGGCAACAAATTGAGCATTATTTTGTACCACGAGTGACTCGTGAACTGGAAACTGTGATCACGTGGTAGGCAGAAGAATAACAGCTGTCCTTTAAACAAGAAAATATATTCTAAATATATCAATACATTTCTGATTGTTTATGCTCATCAATTTACCTTCATCAAAATAATTCGAACTAGCTATGTTTGTGATACTTGTCTTAAGTCTGTGAACCGAGTCTTAAGTGTGAACCGTGTCTTAAATCTGTAAACCGTGTCTTAAATCTCAACCGTGACTTAAGTCTGAGTCGTGACTTAAGTCTGTGAACCGTGTTTAGCCTCTGGGGAGGATGATACTGGAAGACACCATTAACGTTCGCACTTGGTCTTTCGGAGCTATAAGAGACTCGTAAGATCTACCACTGCATCGAGGGCTAGATAAACGGACCAGCAGCTCGATATACTGAAGTCCTTGCAAGAAACTGTCAGGACGAACGAAAATAATGAAATCCTTGCGAGAAACTGTAAACACAAACGAAAATATTGAAGTCCTCGCAAGAAACTGTAAGGACAAACGAAAATAATGAGGATGAATATTCCGTTTCTATATACAGAGGTGGTCTTGAAATATGGCATAACCAAAATTAATGGGCACTATGGACTCAACATAATTGTTATCTACCAAGAGAGAACTGGATCCATCAGTCGTCGTGTAATGTTATGTTATGTTATGTTATGTTCCTCCAGGGCCATAGGCGGCGCATAGGGCATAAACCATAGCCTTCCATTTCTGTCTTTGTGTTGCCAGGTCTTTCAATTGTTGCGCGTTGTTTAGATTCATTGACTTGCCTTCTCTATTAATAGTCCTTCGTCGTGTAATAGGACTAATATATTCTCTCGGCAACAAATAAACACAAACTTGAACCAAACAAACTTGTTTAGTTTGAACATGTAGGGAGACCAAACAAGTGCTCACATACTGCGAAATTCGGTGACTCGATTAGCATGATTGTGAAAGTGTGGTTCCTGTGTGAGTAAAGTGACTTATTTTTGTGCCAAGACATGCGGGAATCCGGGGTAATGAGAGAGCAGTTAGTTTGGCCAGCACACGCGGCTACTACAGCTGTTGGCGGAGTGATGGATCGGGTAGACATTTTGAACGCCCTACGGGAAAAGGCATGAACAAATGACTGTATACGTGACTATGACTCTTGTTCCATGACTAGAATAAGAGTCATAGTCACGTATACAGGACGTGACTATGGGTACACTCAAGTCTTTTGGACTCAATTCTGACCACTCTTATGTCTAGTACTGGTTTGGTGTGGTCTTTGTCTTTATTCTTTTTGTTCCGTCATTTACTCATCTTTTTGTTCGTTTCGTTTCCACATATATCTACGTTTTTATGTACTTTCTGACCTTCCGGCATATCATTTCCATATTTCCGTTGGACGTTGTGATAATTTTTCTATTCGTCGTCTTTTAATGTTTTGTTTGTGTCTTGATAAAGACCTTTTGGTTGAAACGTTGAATATGATTTGTGTATTGTAATTTTTATGATTTCTTGTGTGCTCATCATTGCCCATCATTACCCACTAGTTGTAGATATAGTCTATGGTGTCCCATTGAGACGATATATAAACCTGTGTTGTACGTAAGTCTAATTGTTGTTACGTTTCACGCAGTTACCTTGTATTGATTGTCGACTAGAATAAGGAAGCTTGGTTTGAAATGTGGTGTCGCTAGAAAATAGTGGTTTAGCGGTGGCGAGAAAGACTGATGGTCAATCAACGACGTACTGGGACCGTGAGTCAACGTGTAATGGTGGATACACTCAGGGAGAGATCTCAGCAACTATGGACTTGTTCGGAGTGCAGTGACGATGATCCAACAACTAACTAATTAATGTAACGATACACGACTTTCTAAAATTATTTTGCAAGGAACAGTCGAGGGTGAAAGGAATGCGGAAAAAGAAAACGTGTACTGGAATCACAGATATAATCAGTCACTAAATTTACATGATCGCGTTTTAAAAAAAAAGTTTGTTTTGTCATTTCTTATTCACGGAGATGAGTTGGTGAGACATTTGTGTGCATTTTATATAATTAAATAATTTTGTGTTTTTGTTTTAAGTTTGTATTCGTGTTTTGATAAAGGTGGTCCCTATTGAACTGCAGCGTAGAAAAGCATTATTGTTTCTATGTTTTTTATGCTATTTGCTTTTACTCATTGGTCGTTAGATTATCTATTAACAATATCACATGAATTTTGTCCGTATTTAATAACATCATTGAATAATCCCCCCCCCCCCAATGGCTGAGTATAGAACTGTTTTGAGAACTTTATGTGCTGTGTCTCCAGTGTGGCACCCATACGACCCTAACGGGTTTTCTCCAGTGTGGCACCCATACGACCCTGACGGGTTGTCTCCAGTGTGGCACCCATACAACCCTGACGGGTTATCGTTCTTATTATCATTATTATTATTATTATTATTATTATTATTATTATTAACTTAGGCCACATGCAAGAGTAACATCACGTGACAAGAGAAGCACCGAAGCACTTATTAGCGTGACGCGATGATGTTCTATCGACTAATTACCTACTCGATCTTAGCTTATTGACATAAACCTCGCGAGCAAATATAGATTGATAAACTGACAAGAAAACACATACAATGAAGATGATGTAATAGTTGTTATCGGGAAAATGAGAGCTGCCCATAAAGTACAGCAACAATTTTTTTATCAACATCTGAAACACCTCTTCACCTGCTCTGTCACCTTAATGTCAAGATAGATTAAGGGACCCACTCTGTTTAAATTTGTCCAACATGTTTTTTATTTCTACCGAAATGTTTGCTTAGCTTAAAAAGTTGGAGAAAAAGGACATGATTTTCTTCAGATTTTTGTAAAATGTTTCAAATTCAAGAATTTTATATTTAACATATAAAAATAGTTTTGTTGACTACACCAACCCCCCCCCCCCCTCCCCAACCATTCTTATGTCTGTGACTATCACACTATTTCAGAAACCTCCACCCACAATTTTTGACGTAATTTATGGACATTCCTCGTGATACATCATCTAAAGATGTTTCCGGAAGACCGTGGTATCAATTTCCAGCTTCACCTTTCAAACAATCATAGTGTATTCACCTCTTATATCAGTTGTATACAAATAATTGTTTATTGTTTACAACTCTAGTTTTCGCCATACCTAAATGGTAATTTAACGTGCGTACATTGTTCACCTGTTGCCTAGGATCGATCAGTTATGTGGCGCATGACCGAGAGGTTAGAACACTAGTCTCACACGAGTGAGGTCTAGAGTTCGATCCCCGGTAAGGATTGGGTTTTTTTCTGTCGGAGGGTAAATTAAAAAACTCACCCTGTACTTGACTTGGCGACAGCAAGAGCATGCGGCCTTTATCACACAGCTATTCAATCCCCTCCCTGCAACAACTGAACTGGTAAAATGCAATATTGACAGATTTTCTTGTTGACAGATCAGTTGTGTACATTGTCCACACCTGTTGTCAAGGATCGATCAGTTGTGTATATTGTCCACCTGTTTCCTATGATCGATCAGTTTTGTATATTGTTCACATGTTTCCTAGGATCGATCAGATGTCTACATTGTTCACATGTTTCCTAGGATCGATCAGATGTGTATATTGTTCACCTGTTGCCTAGGATCGTTCATTTGTGAATATTTCTCACCTGTTGCATACTATCGATCAGATGCGTATATTGTTCACCTGTTGCCTAGTATCGATCAGATGCGTATATTGTTCACCTGTTGCCTAGGATCGACAGTCAATAAAAACAATCAGGGCCGTAGATTTCACTTCAAAATGGGGAGTCTATCTATTGTTATTTCCACTTGTGCCATAAAACATCGTTGGTTGAAGTTGGAGTCGTCGGTCTTTGACCATGTGGGTCACGTTGGTCATGTGTGTCGCATTCACCATGTGGGTCGCATTGTTCATGGTCAGGGGGTGTTACTTAACGAATATAATTTTTCGCGATAATTTTGTAACGTAATTTTTGAAAGGAAACTAAATTAAAGGGTAGGGAGAAAAAAAGAGGAGGGTAACCCAACTTTTGGTTCACAATCTAGTACTAAATGTCATATCCTGATTTCCAAACTGACACGCCTACCCAATTATCTGCCTCTTTTATGGCAACACTGATCCAGGCGACTGTGAGACTTAAAGTCAGTTTCCATTACATAATTCTATATAGTTTTCTGGCTTTGGGTTTTTAATTTTAGTTTTTTCTTCTTTTTTCATACATACATCTCGGTCGAAACGCCGGATACGTACATTTGTTCAACGTAAAACAACTATTTAATAAAATTGTTGTTTCTATTTTTGCTTATATTTATTTAACAAAAACATGTAGACACACGTTCTGGGTAGCTGGCCACCATTTTGACATTAATAATTCTTAGAAGGTGCATGAAGTGATACCTTAATTTATTTACACAACTTTTTTCTTCTTTAGATGGAGGACGGTATTGGAATAGCAACAGCATGTGTGCGCCACGACATCACATGTATACTGAGAGAAATCAAGAAGGTTACAGCTAAGTTTCGTAAAGATGAAGAAGAAAATGATATCCGAAATGAGTGGAGGTTCGCTGCCATGGTGATGGACAGACTTTGTTTTATTGTGTGTATAATCTTCACTGTGGGTTCAACGATAGGTGTCATAGCTTCTGCTCCACATCTCTTGACTTAGCTAACATTCTAGATGTCATAGCTTCTCTATCACATCTCTTGACTTAGCTAACATTCTAGATGTCATAGCTTCTCTATCACATCTCTTGACTTAGCTAACATTCTAGATGTCATAGCTTCTCTATCACATCTCTTGACTTAGCTAACATTCTAGGTGTCACAATGTACATAATTAGGGGTATTGGTTACTATGTACACAGCTATTGGATATTGGCTAATATGTACATAACTATGGGATATTAGCTACTATGTACATAACTATGGGATATTGGCTACTATGTACATAACTAGGGGTATTGGCTACTATGTACATAACTAGGGGTATTGGCTACTATGAGGACGTCTGCATCTGGTAGTTTATCTTGCAATATTATTCTAATATGAGTATATTATTAGCATACGATAGACATAGAATGTGCAACAATGAGGTAGGAACAGCAGTAACATAAATACTAAAATAATAACAGAAGAGAAATTTTAAAAGTTGTTTACAAATTAATATTTTTTTCTGTATCCGTTTTCATATTATTATATGTGTGTTCAGTCGAAGATCTTAGATCGAAACGTCAACCGATTTTATCCTTATTAATTTTTAATATAACTGCTTTTATTATGTTTAAAAAAATGTATATTAGTAGTAGATATTTGCAACATATATTAACTAACTCACTATTACGACATTTATTCTAAGAAATCGACCTAGACAAAATACTGAGGAAAGTCAGTACACGCTCTAGTATGTCTGGTATGTACTGTCCAAATCTCACAGACGGAAAGTATTGTTGTGAGCAGAATAGTATTAATAATAGTGGTAAAATGTACCTTTTTTGTAGTGAGGATGATGTCATCCCATTTCTATTTATTATCACACAGTAAAAAATGCTGGATTAATGAATAAATCTTGAATAGGATATGCTATCCATTTTTACCAAATGCAATAGTCGCCTTAGATATTCTGCCGTGTTGTCCTCGGCATCAATGTCACCTGGAGAGAGTACTGCCGGGATAAGTAAATCTGTCGAATGGTGGGTGGACATTTATTATTGACTTATGTTGCCAGGGAGCTGGTTTAAATATTACCTCCGTTCTCTTGCGTGTACTGATGTGGAGGGAGGGGCGGTCAACTTCATGGAAGAAGTGACCTGGTGTAAATTGAAGGATGCATAAATTTCGAGCGATATGTCTCTGAAACGGTTCGCATTCGCATCCTTCCAATTTCGGCTGCACGAGGGTCGATTTTTCAGCATGATAACGCTCTACCTCATGTGGCACAACTCACTGCCAAGTTCCTCGCTGACAACAACGATCAGACCATTATGTGGCCAGCCATGTCATCACACATGAAACAGATAGAACATTTGTGGGATCAACTCAACAGACGACCCTGCCAGCGAGATGTGGTTCCAGTCAATCTCAGTCATCTCTTGCATTGCGGGAAGAGTGGGCAGTCATGCCACAACAACAGATCCAATAACAAATCTGATCTATGTCACGGAGATGTCGTTCTCTGACAGAGATCAAAGGAGGCCATACACCGTACTGAAACAGAGGCCTTCAGTCACAAAGAATAAATGTCCAAATGAAATAATGAACATTGTTAAAGTTCGAAAGTTTCTTCATGCCAAGGTTGAAACATTAATTGAAAAAAAGAAAATGTCGGTATAAATGTTTGCAATTTGGAGTGCATTAACACTACTATCATGTTGCGTTACGTTGTGTGAACTTATAATATATAATTATCTATATATAACCATTACAAAAATAATGGTGGTCGCTATTGCAGGAATAATTACTCGGCACTTATATGGACCACAAGGAGAATTAATTGACAACACACGAAATAGAACTGTGTGGAAAAACATGATAACCAACGCCACACGGCAGAACCTTGATAACCGACGCCCACACGGCATGGACCATGATAACCATCGCCCACACGGCATGGACCATGACACAAACAAAGCTCAATCCGGTTTTGTTTTAAAACCAGAAGCCATAGTCAACGGTCAATATCGGACATTGCCATTAACTACAACTACACCCACCCACCCACACACACCCACACACACACATGGCACATGAAGAAAGCCAGATGACCTCAAATCCCAGCATCTCTTACAGATATAAGCCGTGCTATAAATCCACATTAAAATAAACAAATCAAAGACAAGCCCATAGAGACTTAAATTTGAAATGAATGATCTCAAACATTCTCTGTACTGAATCCTGCTGGAAATCTATTAGGATCCTTGTCCTGCTACAAGAGAGAACCAGCGGGAATTGGAGAATTAACGCAGAAGAGGAATGTAGAGAAACGGATATCTTATCATATTCAGGACGTTGGAATCCAACGTTCCCTATAAATATGTTTCTGCTAGCGCGGATGAGACAGCGGTTTGACACACTATAAATCGCATATAGAAATGACTCGAGTTGATAGTTGAGGACCGTCTATATTTCAGGATTTTGTGCGGGGAATGTTCAATTTTGACAGTATGTGCGAACGTGTACCCCCACATATTAGAGGGAACTCGCACCCCCACATATTAGAAGGAACGTGCACCCCCACATATTAGAGGGGAAAATTGGCCTCAAGCAACCCAACAGATTTTGGCTGATATTGTTTTATAGGCAATACATACGGTTACCATTTCTTTCTGAATGTTCCGGATGCAGCGCAACTCTCTGCAGCGGAGATTTAGCACGCACAAGACACGGTCTGTAGCTGCCTAACCAGAGTGCTGGACAACGAACAACTATTACTGGAATAGCGATCACCAACATTTTTGTAATGGTTAAACGCACTGATATAGTCAAATTGTGCAGAGATGTCTTCGAGTGTACACGGTGTACCTCACCACAAAAGTTATTTTATATTTAAAAAGAATTATAGCAGAAAACTATATTATTATGTATATATATATATATATATATATCTGCGCGCGTGGCTGTATATATATTTGTGTGTGTGTGAGTGTGTATGTACGAACATGCTTATGCGAGTGTGTATCGCTCACCTCTCTAAAGTAAATATTCGAGTTCAAACACTGAGAACTCAAGAATAACTCTAGCAATCAGGTGTCTGCTTGTATTGAATTCTGTAGTTTTATGTCATCTCACACATGTTTGATATAAGCTACATTGCGTGAATTTGTGCATTTATTTAGCAGGGAAAAAATACTGTTTCGACTTTTGTTTTCATGTTTTATATTTCATAGAATACAGTTTATTTTATGCATTTTCTTTTGTTTATTAAATTATCATATATTGATCGTTGTTTATGAACTTGTTTTTATACGTTGTTCTATGTTTATGAACTTGTTTTTATACGTTGTTCTATGTTTATGAACTTGTTTTTATACGTTGTTCTATGTTTATGAACTTGTTTTTATACGTTGTTCTATGTTTATGAACATGTTTTTATACGTTGTTCTATGTTTATGAACTTGTTTTTTTACGTTGTTCTATGTTTATGAACTTGTTTTTTTACGTTGTTCTATGTTTATGAACTTGTCATATTTTGTTCGTTGTTATTCATTAGAACATTAGAATATTAATTAAAATAACGTGTTTCCATATGTTGTTATTTGTTTATCAACTTGTTATCATATGCTATTCGTTGTTTATTAACATATGTTCTTAATGATTATTAACGTTATTTCATATATTGTTCTTTGTTCACGTGTTGTCATATATTGTTCTCTGTTTATTAACTTCGTATCATATGTTGTACGTGGTTTATTTACGCATTTTTTCACATGTTGTTCGTAGTTTATTAAGGTGTTCTCATGTGTTTTTCCTTGTTTATTAACTTATTGATATATAAGAACATAGAAGAGAACTCATTATTATATTTTCTGAATGAAATCTCCGTGAAAGTTTATTTCTGAACTCTTTGATGTAGTTTCTGTAATTGTCATCTGTTGTGTCTTCAAGTTCCCATAAATCATATTATAAATATTGCTTTCATCTTTGACACACAGGTGTCCTTCTTGACAGACTTGGTTCTTGTTAGATGCTCCCATTATTGTATTGCTAGAAACTTGTTTGTAATACCATATTTGAACATTTATCACACCGAGTGATTAAGTATGATTTGTAAACATGACACCTGTGGATGCAGAAATCAATAATTAACAGGACACCTGTGGAAGAAGAAATCAATAATTAACATGACACCCGTGGAAGCAGAAATCAATAATTAACATGACACATGTGGAAGCAGAAAATAATAATTATATAAATGATTAATGTTAAAAGACATGATGAGGAATCTGGTTTTTTTTCATGTCTGAGGCTAAATTCTTCTACTACAAGGACCTGCGTCTTGGTCACACACAACATCCAATATCTTGGCTGATGGTTTAAACTATGTGAAATGTTACCAACCAAAAAATCCAGATGAGTGATGCTGTGTATGAACAATAGGAAAGAGAGCTGTCTTTAGAGAAGGACCTGGTTAGACAAAATGTGCACACAATAATACTTCACAGTAAAATAATACTAAACAATAATCCTTAAATAGTATGTCACAATAATGTTTAAATAATATGTCACAATAATGTTTAAATAATATGTCACAATAATATTTAAATAATATGTCACAATAATGTTTAAATAATATGTCAAAATAATATTTAAATAATATGTCACAATAATGTTTAAATAATATGTCACAATAATGTTTAAATAATATGTCACAATAATATTTAAATAATATGTCACAATAATATTTAAATAATATGTCACAATAATGTTTAAATAATATGTCACAATAATGTTTAAATAATATGTCACAATAATATTTAAATAGTATGTCACAATAATGTTTAAATAATATGTCACAATAATGTTTAAATAATATGTCACAATAATGTTTAAATAATTCACTGCGCAACAAAAAAAGTTGTTTTTTTACAAGTATAAAATTAGTCAATTCCTACTGAAAATGGGTTGAGAAAAACGAATATGACATCAGAAAATGTTTATTAGCTCTAGTTTTTGAGTTATTGTAATTTCAATATTTGTATTAAAAATCCTATTTCTTATTGTTTCCTTTTCCTCTTGTATACCACTTCTGGAGCTTCTCTTGTGACATTCCAGCAGTAGTCAGCAAGCATGGATGTATTCCACTTACCCTGGTACCTTTTTTCCATCAATGCAATGTCTTGGTGGAAACGCTCCCCATGTTCATCACTTACTGCACCACAATTTGGAGGGAAGAAATCAAGATGAGAATCCAGGAAGTGGATCTTAAGTGACATGTTGCAACCTAATAGTTGATATGCTGTCAGAAGTTCATTAATAGCAACAGGATAGTTCTCACTTCTATGATTGCCCAGGAAATTTTGTACAACACATTTGAAAGATTGCCATGCACCTTTCTCATTCCCATGAATAATGGCATCAAAATGCTCATCTTTCAACAGTTCCCTTATCTGTGGGCCTACAAATAATCCTTCCTTTATTTTACCATCACTAAGGTAATGAAATTTTTTCCTCAAGTACTTAAATGCCTCTCCCTCCCTATTCATGCCCTTGATAAAGTTCTTCATTAGCCCCAATTTAATATGAAGAGGAGGTAGAATTATTTTATTTCTATCAACCACAGAAATTTGCTGTACATTCTTTTCACCAGGCTCCATAACCTTCCTATCAGGCCAAGTTTTCCTAATGTAATGAGAAGTTCTCTGTCGACTGTCCCATTCACACAGAAAGCAACAATATTTTGTGTAACCTAATTGCATGCCAAGTAAAATTGCAATAACTTTCAAGTCTGCACAAATCTGCCACTGATGATCATCATATTTTATTGCTTTAAGAAGTAATTTCATATTTTCATAAGTCTCCTTCATGTGGACAAATATAAATAACCAAATGGTCAGAGGGTGTCCGACAAAGTGGATGGCGCCGCAGTAACCTAATGAACAAATAGTAACGCAAAATGAGGTAAACAGGTTACTAGAACACTTACCTTGCCTATTAATAAAAATATATTTAAAAAAGTATATATAAAAAAACATACAATAAAACTAAACAGGACAATTCTCCACGTATCGGCTCAAATTGAACCTTTTTCAAGAGACAAACAACAGAAAACGACAAAATAAAAAACAAAATAAATGTCTATATTTCATCAAGCCCCGTCTCCATAGCGCAGGGATGGCAACGCATCTAGTAAAAGTGAAAATGCGTGCATTCATTATAAACAAACCGAAAGTGGGAAATTATAGACACTATAGATGAGTGCAAGAATAATAAAAGAAAAAGATAAGAAAAATACCCCTTTCTATGTATGTTTGACTCTTGGTGTGTGTATACATTTCTATGTATGTTTAGGTTTGGTTTTATATATATGTTTATGTCTATATTTGGTTTCACATTCATTCCATGCAATTTCAAATGTTGATTTTTCTTGTATCCTTCCTTCCCCAAACCCACTCACCCCACCACCACACAACCTCATCATTACTCATCTATCATTGTCATATGCCATTCTTGTTGGCGTAGGTGACCATGGTTCTCTGTTCACAGTATTGTTATCAGGATCGTTGTTTCCAAGCCTTGCTAGGTTGTCACATGAATATTTTCTCACGTCCCCATCTGTCTCTGTTCCCTTCAGTCGTGCCTGTTGTGACTATGTTCTTAAAACCTGCCTGTCTGATAAAGTGACAAAAGGGGTATTTTTCTTATCTTTTTCTTTTATTATTCTTGCACTCATCTATAGTGCCTCTAATTTCCCACTTTCGGTTTGTTTATAATGAATGCACGCATTTTCACTTTTACTAGATGTGTTGCCATCCCTGCGCTATGGAGACGGGGCTTGATGAAATATAGACATCTATTTTATTTTTTATTTTGTCGTTTTCTGTTGTTTGTCTCTTGAAAAAGGTTTAATTTGAGCCGATACGTGGAGAATTGTCCTGTTTAGTTTTATTGTATGTTTTTTTATATATAGTTTTTTAAATATATTTTTATTAATAGTCCAGGTAAGTGTTTTAGTAACCTGTTTACCTCATTTTGCGTTACTACTTCATGTGGACAGCATGGCCTATAGGGATAGAAGGTAATGAATTGCCATTGTGTAGCAAAACTGCTTTCAAACTTAACTTTGATGAGTCAATGAATAACCTCCACTCTTGTTGTATGTGCTCTATTTTCAAAGCTTCCATAAGCCCATTAACATCATGGCAAGAAACAATGCTATTATTCATTGTGAAAAATGGAGTTAGAGATTTCTGACGTTCTCTGTACATAGACACCTTAACATTTTTATCCAGGAGATTCCACTGCTGAAGTCTTGATGCAAGAAGTTCAGCTTTTGTTTTAGATAAGTCAAGATCTCGAATTAAGTCAGTTCATTTTGAGAAATTCTATGTAGAATATCAACAGAACCTATTGGTGTGAATTGAGTATCTTCCTGTTCAAACTCAGGTTTTATTTCTTGACCACAATCTGCATCAAGCTCTATAACTTTCTGGTTGGGTGAGGTAGGAACAGGCAGATCTTTTCCATGTGGTACTGGCCGTATAGCTGATGGAATATTGGGGTAATTCAAAGTCCACTTCTTCTTTTTAGATTTTCCGTGTTGGAGAGGAGGCACCATACAAAAATAGCAGTCACTTACATGATCTCTCGGCTCTCTCCATATCATAGGAATCGCGAAAGGCATTGACCGCACTTTGCCATTCAGCCAACCACAGAGTTTCACAGTACATGTAATACAGCAAATGTGAGGTGCCCAGGGTTTGTCTTGATCACCTATCTTACAGCCGAAGTAAAGATGATATGCAGTTTTAATTAAAGGTGTAATTTTCCGTTTTTGAGACGACAACGTCCCCTCGCCACAAACATAGCAAAAATTGTTAGCACTATTAACGCACTTTCGTGACATTATGGAATCCAATCTTTATACAAATTCAGACATTTATAGCACTGGAAAATAAAATATATATATACTACTTGAAAATATTAATTATATACACATGTTGAAATATGTGGCTTGTTTTTTTTTACATCAACACACGATTTAAACAATATAGCGGCCATTGAGAGAAATCGCACGGTGTCAACATGCATTCGTCGCTGAATAAATTTTTCGTTAGAAAAATTTTCCACTTTTTTCGACACAATAAACAAGGAATTTCACAACAATAAGAGCAAACTGAGAATTTTTAATGTGATATTCGTTTTTCTCACCACACTTTCAGTAGGAAATGATTATGTTCATGTCTGTAATTTTTTATGTGTGCGCAGTGTAATATGTCACAATAATGTTTAAATAATTTGTCTTGTTTCTCTACAATTATATCTCTCAATCTCACTTTCAATCTCTCTCGAAATCTCAAAATCTGTCTCTAAATCTCTAACACTCCAAATCTCAAAATATCTCTATCCATCTATCTATTTATCCAAATATATTTCAATATAATCCAATCTAATCCAGTTCAATCCAGTCGAGTCAAGTCCAATCTAATCTAATCTGATCTGATCTGATCTTAATCTAATCTAATCTAATCTAATCTAATCTAATCCTAAACTAATCCGAATATTACCAAATCATGATCTAATCCGAATCTTATCCAATCTAATTTAGTCTACTAATCCAAATCCTAAGCCAAATATTAATCCTAACCTCCTTACTCAAATCATAACCTCCAAATCCTAATCCTAATCGAATCCAAATCCAATTCTAAACTAATCCTAATCCAATACTAATCCTAATCCAATCCAATCTAATCTACCCTAATATAATCCACCCTAATGTAATGCTGTCTGCCTGTCTTGTCATATCATGCCCTGTCCAGTCCTGATCTGTCTGCCTATCTGTTTATCTATCCATATCTATCTATTTATATATATGTCTATATCTGTCTATCTATGTCTATCTATGTCTATCTTGGTCGTCCTCTTTTTCTTGTGACTTCTGGTACTCGTATTTATTTGTTCCCCCATAAATTACGAACAATAGAGCTGTATCTTTGTGTAATAGTGATATTTCTTGTTAGCTGGCAATCATGTATGAAAGACCTCCTAGAGGTGCGCAGTACTGTGAGAAAAAGCCTTGTATTCAGAGAGGGTAAAACATATTGTGTCGATGAAGTGTTGTGAGGGTTGTTAGGGTTGTGAGGGTTGTGCATGACGAAAGTCATACTATATAGGATTGTGATTTACTAAAGGATTTGCTGTTCGCAGGTCGGTCGTTGGTGATAACTTTAGACTTTCCGCATGCAGGCATGTGATGCCTTAGGGATTGTTCATGCAGACATGTGATGTCTAAGGGATTGTTCAAGAATGGCATGTGATGTCTAAGGGATTGTTCGTGCAGGCATGTGATGCCTTAGGGATTGTTCATGCAGACATGTGATGTCTAAGGGATTGTTCGTGCAGGCATGTGATGTCTAAGGGATTGTTCATGCAGGCATGTGATGTCTAAGGGATTGTTCATGCAGGCATGTGATGTCTAAGGGATTATTCGTGCAGACATGTGATGTCTAAGGGATTGTTCATGCAGGCATGTGATGTCTAAGGGATAAGGGATTGTTCATAAAGAATGCAGAAAATTTTGTCATGTTTGGAGTCCATTCCCCGTTGTCAACAATTTGTCCAAAATTGCTTATTCCGCTTAATTGTATTACAAATTCAGATCTGAATCACTGTTTAATTATCCAACATTTGTGTATTGAGGAGACAAAATTACAGATATAGACAGATTTTAAGCGAACGAGAGAAGAAAACGAAGTTAGCTATGTAATGTATCCATTATGTTGTCTTACCTGCAATAGCCCCAGTTGTAAAACTAGCCATGTTACCTGCCAAGAAAGCAGTCATAACTATTTGGACAATGTCTTGTTTTCTAGCTGGACACATGCTCGTCATTGACCCGATACATACAGCAATGGCGGTGAATGCGGAAAAACCACACATAGCGTAAGTTGTGATGACCTCTGACCTTTCCTAAAATGATATTGGATTGTACTTGCATGATATTTAAATGAGAAAAAATATAATCTATCTATCTATACCCTGTGGCCCTTGATTGCCTTGAGGCGTCAGGGGTTGAGTTCTCTGGAGATGACCTTCTTATGTGTAGTTTGTAAGCTTCTTCTTGCTCTTTAATTTCTGTGATCCATCTTTTACATGGCCTGCAACTTACTTTACAACCGTTATGTCTATGTGTCATGGCCATCTGTAGCATGCTGTCTGTCGGTAGTCTGGAAGCGTGTGAAAACCACTTGATATATTGTCTTTTGATGTGTTCCAATACTGGTATTGTTTTGGTTATCTGTCTGATGTTATCGTTTCTAATTATATCTCTTAATTACACTTCTAGTATTATTCATAGACATGTCATTTCTGCTGTCACTATTTTTCCTTTGTCTTGTGCTGTCACTGTCATCAAGTAAGGTCTTCAACAAGATGTCATATCTTTTAATATGCCAAAATATTTTATTTGCTTGAACTTTATTTCCTTTAATAAATCTTTGTTCATACTAAGTGTTGTTGATCAAAAAACTAAAATCCGTAACCTGTTAGAGTAAACGCGCTGCTACATTGGAGCCTCCAGCACAAACAGTTTTCCAAACATCCCTACTCTCGGACATACAGACAAGAGTGAATAGAGCAAGTAATGAATATTCCTTGATGTTATGACGTCAATACTTTTTCTTTCTCTCGTCTTCTTCATTAGTTGTAGTTATTGAACAGTTTCTTATTACACGTCCAACCAAAACAAAGTTGCCCCGTTTCATTGCTATAGAAATGATTCTTGTCAGTGAATATGTGCATGTACGTGAACCAGGTCCGCTCAGATGACACTTACTCTCCTCGCAACGTGAGTCATCACGTTTTCCGTCAAAATCACTACAGTGCAAAAATACTGAGATATTTGCTACACCCTGACAAAGATGTGCTACCAGCTACTGGCTGGTTTAATTGTCAATATCGGCAGGAAACTCTGAGATACTCCAAATGTCAACCCCGGCAGGAAACTCTGAGCTACTCCAAATGTCAACCCCCCAGGAAACTCTGAGCTACTCCAAATGTCAACCCCGGCAGGAAACTCTTTAGCTACTCCAAATGTCAACCCCCCCAGGAAACTCTGAGCTACTCCAAATGTCAACCCCAGCAGGAAACTCTGAGCTACTCCAAATCTCAACCCCGGCAGGAAACTCTGAGCAACTCCAAATAGGTTTTGATACGAGGGAAGCCAATAAGTAGACTAATTCATAAATGTCTCAGAAAAAATACAAGACAAGGACACAGATAAAAACGACTTTCTTATGTTCACATACACAGACAAAGAATAACCGGATGAATGTGAACACAATAATCCCAACTAATGAACCCCGTGACTCAACCTTCATTCTATATTATTGACACATCCCAAAACTGTCCTCGATAATATCTCACTGTCTAATCTTGTCTTTTATTGTTAATTTCTCTGTTTCATTGTATAGGTCAAACACCACGTGATTTTAAGTGTGTAAACAGAAATACAGTTGTCAAGGACGCTATCCACTGACATTTTTGTGAAGGACGTCATATTTTAATATGGCGTTTTATTTCTGTATAGATAATTTTTGTTTACTTGTTCGCTCTTTAATGATGCCTTTCATTTAATAAAGTTCTTGTAAGTAGTTAGAAAATGTTGATTTTATTCTATTAAGACTTATGTTTAGACTACAGTATTAGGTCCGTATAGTCTTGTTACCAATGAAATGCTAAGGAACGATGTGGTCAGTATCAACGATGTGGCCAGTATTGCGATGTGGTCAGTATCAGCGATGTGGTCAGTATCAAGGATGTGGTCAGTATCAGCGATGTGGTCAGTATCAAGGATGTGGTCAGTATCAGCGATGTGGTCAGTATCGAGGATGTTGTCAGTATCAGTAATGTGGTCAGTATCTGCAATGTGGTCAGTATCAGTAATGTGGTCAGTATCAGCAATGTGGTCAGTATCAAGGATGTGGTCAGTATCAGCAATGTGGTCAGTATCAGCAATGTGATCAGTATCAGCAATGTGGTCAGTATCAAGGATGTGGTCAGTATCAGCAATGTGGTCAGTATCAGTAATGTGGTCAGTATCAGCGATGCGGTCAGTATTGCGATGTGGTCAGTATCACGGTGAAAGCACTACTTAGATATTATGTGATTACCATTTCCAAAACTCAGATTGTAGTAAACAAGATTTAAACCTTACGTTCAGCGAATAGTAATTTACTTGTAACTAAAGCAATAGGTTTTAAGAACGATAATAAATTTAGCCGAATCATGCAAAGTGTTCATTCTCAGGTCACTATGAATATGAGTCGGTATATGGATCCACGGATAACAACGCCCATATTGAACCGCTATTTTGGGAGAAAATTTGGGTTTAAATCCTATCTGGGAATCACATTTGATCACAGACTGACTTCGAAAAACCAGATCAAAAATAATCAAGAGGTCGAAACGTGGATTCTATGTATTTCGATATACTTGCTGTCCTACCTCAATCCTTGTTTTCCCCAGTTATTTACTATCAATAAGTGTCAAGATATGTATTTTTCTATCCATCAGTATATTAATATATCTCACGTGTACTGCTGTGACTTGATGGCCGAGTAATGAATATCAACAATGACACCTGCCATAAAAGTCGTGTTAGTCGACTAAGATGTTGGACATGATAATTGGTACACCATCTCATAGTCTGATTTGTAATGAAAACCATAGGTCGGATGTGTTGGGAAAATACTAACTCCTCTATTTCATGCAACGTGATTGTAAAAAGGTCACGGTTAAATCCACTTCAGACGGAAAGATTGCCCAGCTGATGGGTGTACTCCTTCAGCAACAATGAGTAAAATATTCATCTGGTGCTTACACAATCTCTGGAAAATATCTCCATCAAAAGACTGCAAGAGAAAGACAGACAAATTCTGAGTTGAAAGTAAAGCTCTATCCACCTGGCAGAAGGGACAAGAATGTAAAAAGTCGAACTTACTTGAGGTTTCAGCAACACCATCATCAACACCATCATCAACACCATCATCAACACCATCATCTTCACCGTCAAAATCACTCACAATCACCATCATCATTTTCCTACCCTTCTGCTGCCAGAAACAATATTTCTATTTGTCATGTATTTTCTAAGCATAAATAGAGCTCATTAAGCCCTTTATCACCGATATACCACTTACCGATATACCACTTACCGCTATAACACCGATGTATCACTTACCGATATACCACTTACCGATATAACACTTACCGCTATAACACCGATGTATCACTTACCGATATTACTCCGTGAACAAGTGTCGAGTTGACAGATTCAAGAATGATATTCGGGCCGGACCAGTACCATGTACCATTTCCGCTAGCGATGTATGCTTCCAATATTCGTCTGTTCTAGAAATATTTCCCATCATTTGTTATCATATTTACATGCATATTGGTATTTAGTATGTATGTATACGCGTATGTATGTATATCTGTATGTGTGTATATATGTGTACTATGTTGTGTGTTATACAGTATTTAAAAATAATTTATATTTATATTGCTGTAGAGCCATGATTCCAAAGCCAGGATCCCATAGAATGTCCAGGATCCCATAGAATGTCCAGGATCCCAAAGAAGACCAATAAAGATGAAAAATGGACTATAATTCTAATGAATTTTTAGGATCTCAATGTTTCCAGCATCTTAGAGGAATGATGAGCGTAGAGGGTTCAGGGTCCGAAGTAAGGGCTATGAACGTAAAGAGGGTCCAGGAACCTAAATAAGGACCAAAATCCAAAAGTGGAACGAGGACCCTAAAGAGAGATCATGATCATAAAGAAAAGGAACCAGGATTCTGAGGATTCGAAAGATGATCCAGAATCGTAAAGATGGATCATTATATTCTTCTTCTTCTTCTGCGTTCATTTTCAAACTACTACAGGTTAGCAGAATGTAGTCCGGAGAACAGAATTGGTTGTATCATGCTTTTCAGAAATGTCGCCATATCTGCGCCTTTTGGTCTGACACATCCGACTACAGCATGGCTTTGAGTCACTGATCCTATATGGTATGGAACAGCCAACTCCATCCCATAACCTCCTTAGTCACCACTTACGACATACATGGATGGTAAACAGTGTTGCTTTTTTTACTCCCCTCTCGGGTCCCGGCAACACAAGGTTGTGATCAGTATATTAAAGAGGAGGAAGTAATAATATCAGTGTAACCTGTAGAAGAGACAAAAAGGGATAAAAATGGAACTGGTTGACCCATATCGTAGAAGGGTATAGACATCAAAATTGCTTTGCTGAAGTTCGATTGTGAGGTTGAAGGACACATGAATCCTTGCATGGCAACTACAATGCTCTGTTCAATGCATTCCAATCTAGAAACCACACTCTGTTAATTGTCACGACGTCGCAAACGAGCGTAGAAAATGTAATCAGTAAAATTCTAAGTAACTGTTCACCTTCACTTTCAACTTCCTCTTCTTGTTCATATTTGTATGGCTACTTCTATGCAGTAAGATCTAATAATGTTAGTAGTGAAACAGCGTAAACTTGTGTGGTTGGACATGTAACCAAACAAAACTCGCTCTCTAAAATTATTCTGCTCGGAACAGCCGAGGTTGGAAGGTGGAGACAGAGAAAATCCTGGATTAAAAAAATCAAGGAATGGTCTAGGCGTGATTATTCTACACATCGAATGTCTGAGGATAGAGTTGTTTAGAACGCTTTTTTTTGGCTGATGTATCCAGTGTACACACCCCCTCCCCCCGCCCCATACGACCATAACAAATTATAAGTCTTTTTATTACATATCTAATAACCAAAACGCTAGAGAATATCCGAGAATGGGGAGAGGGCTACAGTAACACACATAAGAAGTGATAACTGTAACAATTAGTAATACATGTTGCTAATGGTGTATAGTATATTCGGTTTCTCATCTAAAAAGATACATATTATTTATCGTATTGTTCGAAGTTTATCCTCTCTGAGTAGAAAGCGTAGACTCAAGGTGTTGCACACCGCGGAGAGCTGGTGCACACTGCTGAAAGTTGGTACACACCACTGAGAGTTGGTACACACCGCTGAGAGTTGCTGCATACAGCTGAGAGTTGGTACACACCGCTGAGAGTTGGTACACACCGCTGAGAGTTGGTACACACCGTTGAGAGTTGCTGCATAACGCTGAGAGTTGCTGCACTCCACTGAGAGTTGCTGCATTCCCTGAGAGTTGCTGCATACCGCTGAGAGTTGGTACACACCGTTGAGAGTTGGTACACACCGCTGAGAGTTGGTACACACCGTTGAGAGTTGCTGCATACCGCTGAGAGTTGCTGCATACCGCTGAGAGTTGCTACACACCGCTGAGAGTTGGTACACACCGCTGAGAGTTGGTACACACCGTTGAGAGTTGCTGCACACCGCTGTGAGTTGAAATCTTGTGAGTAAGAAATTAAACTCCAGAGTTTCTAGAAAAGGCTACAATAACTCTTTAGATCATAATTCCTTATTATCGAAAACGACAATATGGTGATGAACGCACTTTCAACCAAAGAGCTGAGTTATATTTGGTTATATCACAAAGTATGATCATTATATAATGTCTCAAACGTTTTTTATGAATGTCTCGTTGGAGGAAATTAAAAAAAACAGACAGTAGTTCACTAAAAAAAAAAAAGTGGACAGGGAGTTATAGGTAATGATAGACATTACATGCAACTCAAGACAAATCTAGATATTGATACATATCATAGGTAATCTTTCCAACTATAAGTGTTCATACATATTCGATGTAATCATGAAAGTACTGTTACTTGGTAGATGAAATGTAGCAAATTACTGTTATATAGTAGATGAAATGTAGCAAATTATTGTTATATAGTAGATGAAATGTAGCAAATTATTGTTATATAGTAGATGAAATGTAGCAAATTATTGTTATATAGTAGATGAAATGTAGCAAATTACTGTTATATAGCAGATGAAATGTAGCAAATTATTGTTATATAGTAGATGAAATGTAGAAATTACTGTTACATAGTAGATGAAATGTAACAAATTACTGTTACATTGTAGATGAAATGTAGAAAATTACTGTTACATGGTATATGAAATGTGACAAATTACTGTTACATGGTAGATGAAATCTAACAAATTACTGTTACATGGTAGATCAAATGTAACAAATAACTGTTACATGGTAGATGAAATGTAGAAAATTACTGTTACATGGCAGATCAAATGTAACAAATAACTGTTACATGGTAGATGAAATGTAGAAAATTACTGTTACATGATAGATGAAATGCAGCCATTGACCGGAAGCTATAGGTAGTGTCAAAAATTAATTATAATCATTAAAGCTATAATCACTGCTACCTTAATCATTTTTCCAAGGTGAACATAGCCAACAGCAGGCGTTGCAATTAGTTTGATTCCAATCAGAGCTCCTACTCTTCCACAATCTTCCGGCACTGCCCCCATGACGTAGGCCAATGGGTACAGAACATACGAACATATGACCTGCGTGATTGTTAGAAATAATGCAACATATGAGATACAATAGTCATGAGATACAACAGTTGAGTAATCAAGTAAAGCTATAACACTGATTTTTAACAAGATGGACAAAGACAACACAAGATAAACGTAAACTTGTAACAGCTGAAATGGCATGCTTACGAAGAATCCTAGGAAAATCGTTACGAGACAGAGTGGGAAATCAAGACATTAGACACAGAACTGGCACCACCCTAATCTTGGAATATATTAACAGATCAAATGGTTTACACACATTATCATACTACCACCAGACATCATACCACCAGACATCATACCACCAGACATCATACCACCAGACATCATACCACCAGACATCATACCACCAGACATCATACCACCAGACATCATACCACCAGACATCATACCACCAGACATCATACCACCAGACATCATACCACCAGACATCATACCACCAGACATCATACCACCAGACATCATACCACCAGACATCATACCACCAGACATCATACCACCAGACATCATACCACATCAAGCTATGCTACACAGATGGTCACTCACTTGGTACGATTAGTGATACACGATGATCACTTTCGATAAAGTCATTCTCATATTAGTTCTCAGTGATATACGAGTATCACTCTGACTAAAGTCTCTCATGTGCTGTCAGTGATATATATTACTCTTACTAAAGTCTCTCATGTGCTGTCAGTGATATATATTACTCTGACTAAAGTCTCTCATGTGCTGTCAGTGATATACGAGTATCACTCTGACTAAAGTCTCTCATGTGCTGTCAGTGATATATATCACTCTTACTAAAGTCTCTCATGTGCTGTCAGTGATATACGAGTATCACTCTGACTAAAGTCTCCCATGTGCTGTCAGTGATATACGAGTATCACTCTGACTAAAGTCTCTCATGTGCTGTCAGTGATATACGAGTATCACTCTTACTAAAGTCTCTCATGTGCTGTCAGTGATATATATCACTCTTACTAAAGTCTCTCATGTGCTGTCAGTGATATACGAGTATCACTCTGACTAAAGTCTCTCATGTGCTGTCAGTGATATACGAGTATCACTCTTACTAAAGTCTCTCATGTGCTGTCAGTGATATATATCACTCTTACTAAAGTCTCTCATGTGCTGTCAGTGATATATATTACTCTGACTAAAGTCTCTCATGTGCTGTCAGTGGTATATATCACTCTGACTAAAGTCTCTCATGTGCTGTCAGTGATATATATCACTCTTACTAAAGTCTCTCATGTGATGTCAGTGATATATATTACTCTGACTAAAGTCTCTCATGTGCTGTCAGTGATATATATTACTCTGACTAAAGTCTCTCATGTGCTGTCAGTGATATATATTACGCTGACTAAAGTCTCTCATGTGCTGTCAGTGATATATATTACTCTTACTAAAGTCTCTCATGTGCTGTCAGTGATATATATTACTCTTACTAAAGTCTCTCATGTGCTGTCAGTGATATATATATCACTCTTACTAAAGTCTCTCATGTGCTGTCAGTGATATATATATCACTCTTACTAAAGTCTATCATGTGCTGTCAGTGATATGTATCACTCTTACTAAAGTCTCTCATGTGCTGTCAGTGATATATATCACTCTTACTAAAGTCTCTCATGTGCTGTCAGTGATATATATCACTCTTACTAAAGTCTCTCATGTGCTGTGAGTGATATATATCACTCTTACTAAAGTCTCTCATGTGCTGTCAGTGATATATATTACTCTTACTAAAGTCTCTCATGTGCTGTCAGTGATATATATTACTCTGACTAAAGTCTCTCATGTGCTGTCAGTGATATATATTACTCTGAATAAAGTCTCTCATGTGCTATCAGTGATATATATTACTCTTACTAAAGTCTCTCATGTGCTGTCAGTGATATATATTACTCTGACTAAAGTATCTCATGTGCTGTCAGTGATATATATTACTCTGACTAAAGTCTCTCATGTGCTGTCAGTGATATATATCACTCTTACAAAAGTCTCTCATGTGCTGTCAGTGATATATATCACTCTGACTAAAGTCTCTCATGTGCTGTCAGTGATATATATCACTCTTACTGAAGTCTCTCATGTGCTGTCAGTGATATATATCACTCTTACTAAAGTCTCTCATGTGCTGTCAGTGATATATATCACTCTTACTAAAGTCTCTCATGTGCTGTCAGTGATATATATCACTCTTACTAAAGTCTCTCATGTGCTGACAGTGATATATATTACTCTTACTAAAGTCTCTCATGTGCTGTCAGTGATATATATTACTCTGACTAAAGTCTCGCATGTGCTGTCAGTGATATATATCACTCTGACTAAAGTCTCTCATGTGCTGTCAGTGATATATATCACTCTGACTAATGTCTCTCATGTGCTGTCAGTGATATATATCACTCTTACTAAAGTCTCTCATGTGCTGTCAGTGATATATATATCACTCTGACTAAAGTCTCTCATGTGCTGTCAGTGATATATATCACTCTGACTAATGTCTCTCATGTGCTGTCAGTGATATATATCACTCTTACTAAGGTCTCTCATGTGCTGTCAGTGATATATATCACTCTGACTAAAGTCTCTCATGTGCTGTCAGTGATATATATCACTCTGACTAATGTCTCTCATGTGCTGTCAGTGATATATATCACTCTTACTAAAGTCTCTCATGTGCTGTCAGTGATATATATCACTCTGACTAATGTCTCTCATGTGCTGTCAGTGAAATATATCACTCTTACTAAAGTCTCTCATGTGCTGTCAGTGATATATATTACTCTGACTAAAGTCTCTCATATGCTGTCAGTGATATATATTACTCTGACTAAAGTCTCTCATGTGCTGTCAGTGATATATATTACTCTGACTAAAGTCTCTCATGTGCTGTTAGTGATATATATTACTCTGACTAAAGTCTCTCATATGCTGTCAGTGATATATGATGAACATTCTTGTTAAGTCACTCTAGATCAAGATCTGATTACATCTTCGACCAGTTCGGTTGATAATCCATTGTCTTTGTACAACGCTCATGGTTCACACTGTCTGTTAACAATCTAACTTCTTACAGTGTAGAATATAATACAAACTTCTGCGTGTGTATTCATACGTCGTAGGCTGAACTTGTATATCGAGACTTTGATATGCTTCTATCGAAGCATTTTCTGCTGTTTCATTCATTTACTATATCCCTATTGTGCTAACAAATACAACGTGACAACTGTTATCAGTTTAAACAAATACAGTGTAATCGTACTTCTTGTGTTCAAAAATAACTCGAATATTCACATCACAGAAATACATGATAGTATAACATGAATATACACAGACTGTAAACTGTTGAAAACTCTTGAATATAGAGCTATCGCGAACTGATTTGATTGTTTTCCTGGACGCATATTTAAATTTCAATCTTCTAGCCTTCTGCCGGTTCCATTTTTCAGACGGCTCGGTCATGTGGTCTCAATACTATATCTGATTGGCTGCTTTTCGCGCTCGTATTTACCCAATGTTCCAACTTCCGTGTGGGACGACTATCAAAACAAGTTGTTTTGCTCAACTTATTTTTCATTAATTTCTTCATGCTTAGAAAACTTGTTTCACAGCACGTGGGACATTCCCATAAGTGCTCCGCCCTCTGTTCCAGCAGCTTTTCGACTCCATGGTGTTTCGAGTCCAATGCCGCCGAAACAGACGTCCACATCAGGGCACAACTCTGGCTCTTGCGACAGGTTTCTTTGTTGTTCCGCCCACCCACGCCGTGCCTGTAACTAGCTCAAGCACAACGTCTGCCTGTCGGAATACCATGGTACCTATTATTGAAGGTTAGGACTACGGAATTGTATAGATGACGTGCCATGAAGTTTCTATAAAAATATAACCTCAATATACAAGCATGTCATATACTAAGGTTTTCTGTTGCATGGTTGGTTTGTCTAGTGAGCCATTAGTGAGACCCACAGACATAACCGCATTTTTTTTATTAATTTACTCTACTCTATACATTTGAAAAAAAATTATAATTATTTACTAAAATTAAAAACTAAATTTTTTTGAAAAGCTCACACTATACACGACGTGGCGATACAAGAGCATGCGTCCTTTATCAAACAGCTACACAATCCCTCCTGCAATATCTTAACGGGGAAAATGCAGAATTTGACAGTTTTTTTAACCTACTGTGGGAGTTTTCATCCTTGACCAGTCATGTGTGTCTCACAAATGTCTCAGGTCCTTAGTGTGTCCCTCCCTACCTTGCTAATTTCAGTTTTGGGACTGACTATTTTGCTAACCTAAATCGACCACCAACATTTTCCGGTCGAACTGTGTCTACTCGAAAGCTTCCTTTCATCATAATCAAGTTGCTGCTACTTTTCTACACTTTGTCTAACACTATACTTCTGTCCTATCTTCCTTCACTCCTTAACTCAATTATATCTCCTAATCAGTTAGCCAGTTCAGTAGCTGTTATAATCTCATACTACATTACTCTTACATTAATCTCTTAATCGTTACTTCAATCTGTTCACATTAATCTCTCACATTAAATTACTTTGTTCACATTAATCTCACACATTAATTCACTCTGCTCACATTAATCTCACACATTAATTCACTCTACTCACATTAATCTCACACATTAATTCACTCTACTCACATTAATCTCACACATTAATTCACTCTGCTCACATTAATCTCACACATTAATTCACTCTGCTCACATTAATCTCACACATTAATTCACTCTACTCACATTAATCTCACACATTAATTCACTCTACTCACATTAATCTCACACATTAATTCACTCTACTCACATTAATCTCACACATTAATTCACTCTGCTCACATTAATCTCACACATTAATTCACTCTGTTCAGATTAGTTTCTTTTCTTCAATGCCAGATTTATTTCTATTACCTCAAATGACAGTCCTTCAACACCTGCCCTTTGTCCTAACCAATTCAATATGGCGTCTATCATTGCTAGCAAGGAAACAAATGCGATCATATTTGCTAGGACGGGCACAACTATTTTGACCGCCAGGAGGGCTCCATCCGCGCAGACAGACAGAGCACTACGGTTTTTGCTGAAAGTATGAACATTTGACGCATGATTAAAGAGTTAATCACAATTATAACTTACATAATTTACAGAGGAAAGATTGCAGAACCACATTAACGAGTTGCTATTAGCATGCAAGAAGTACAACATGAAAATTAACGTATAAAAAAAGGAAGTGATGAAAATTAGCAAGTGTGCAACATCAATGGATTTAACAATAGATAACACCAAAAAATCATCGGTGTGTTAAAGGATATCAACATTGACAGTAAAGATCTTAGAATAATAGAGAACATATATTGGCAACAAACAGCAGCAATCAAAATCAACAACCAAATAGGGGAATCTCATCCAATTAGACAAGGGGTTCGACAAGTGTGTGTGCTATCACCTGTTCTGTTTAACTTATACAGTGAAATGATTTTAAGATCTATAGAAAATATGCCAGGAATAGCTGTTGGTGGGTATAATGTGAATAACCTGAGATATGCTGACGACACGGTTCTAGTAGCAAAGAGTGAAAAAGAACTACAACAACTGATTACAACTATAGTAGAAGAAAACGCAAACAAAGGTCTCAGCTTGAACACCACGACAAAAGAGGTAATGGTTACATCTAAATCATCTAACCCTTCTAAATGTAACATCGAGGTCAACGGGACAGTTCTTAAAGAAGTAGACAAATTTAAATATTTGGGCACAATTATTACTTCTTTATTGTTTTTTGTGTGACTTCCGGTTGCCGTAATGTGACGACGTGTTTCCATGTTTACATTTTGTGTTTTCTGGATTACGCGAATTTCGATGGTGTGGTTAGCGTATTACTGGTGACAGTGTGATGCCAAATTTAGTTCCAACCTGTAGCAATAAACTCAATAAAATGTGGAAAGACTGCAGGCTCCGACAACATAACAGCAGACATAATAAAAACCCTAAATGATTTTGGTGTAGATACTATCACAGAACTTTGCAATGACAAATATATGTATCAGGCCACATACATAAAGACCTAACAACATCAATATTCATACCACTACCTAAGTAGCCTATGGTTGTGGACTATAGAATATAGAACAATAAGTCTAATGAGCCATCTAACTAAAATACTCCTCAAGATAATACATGAAAGAATTAAGAACAAGATAGACATGGAGGTCGGTGAAGAAGAATTCAGTTTTAGGAAAAACAAAGGAACCAGAGAAGCTATACTGAGTATCCGGCTAGTGATAGATAAATATATAGAAGTCCAAAAAAGTATCTATATTTGCTTCATAGATTACAGCAAGGCCTTTGACAGAGTCCAACATGAAAAATTAATCAAATGTCTTCAAGAAATAGGCATAGATGGAAAAGACATCAGACTGATTAGACATATATATTTGGAACAAATTGCATCAATAAGATGTGAAAACAGCTACTCTCCATACATAGAAATAAGAAGAGGGGTAAGATAAGGATGCATTTTATCACCAAACCTATTTAATATCTACACAGAGAATATCTTTAAAAATATAGAAGAAATACCAGGACTCAAGATCAATGGGAAAATAATAAACAACCTTAGATATGCAGATGACACTGTTCTTTTGGCAGAAAGTGAACATGAACTACAAAGACTAATAGATCAAGTCAATAAATCAAGTAATGAATATGGACTGGATATAAACATTCAAAAAACAAAAACCATGATATTCAGCAAAGACACAGAAGAACAGGAGGTAAACATAAACATACAGGGAGAGAAACTACAACAAGTAAAACAGTCTCAATATCTTGGACACATAGTCACAAATGATGGCAGATGTGAAACAGAAGTTAAAAGGAGAATAGGAATGGCTAAAAGTACCTTCAATAACATGAGGAAATTATTAATATCTAAACAAATTACAAACAAGTTAAAAATGAGAATTATAAAATGCTACATCTATTTTATATTAATGTATGGCTCAGAAACATGGACACTAAATAAACAATTAGAAGACAAAATTGATGCCTTTGAGATGTGGGTATATAGAAGAATATGGAGAACATCATGGAAAGAGAAGAAAACAAATAAAGAGGTGCTAAAGACACTTAATATGAAGAAAGAACTACTAAGATAAATAAAGATCAGGCAAATAAAATACTTTGGACACATTAAAAGACATGACACCTTATTGAAGACCTTACTTGATGGTAAAGTCAAATGGAAGCGAGCAAGAGCTAGGCAGAGATACAAGTGGGAGAGTAACATCACACGATGGACAGGTTATAGTCTAGCAGATTGCACCACCAAGACAAGAGATAGGAGATGTTGGAGATACGCTTCAGCCAACCTTCGTTGCGGAGACGGCACCTAATGATAATGATGATTACTTCAGATGGTAGATGCGACACTGAGATAAAAAATCGAACAGCACAGGAAAAAGCGGCAATCCAGAAGATGAGGACATCGTGTGTAATAATTCATTATCAATAGAAGTAAGAAAGAACATACTAAAATGTTACATAGAGCCTAAACTGTTATATGGTAGTGAAGCATGGACAATTGACAATATTGCAAGAAAACATCTGCAGGCCGCAGAGATGTGGTTTTATAGAAGAATGTTGAAAATATCATGGACAGCTAAAAAGAGTAATGCTATAATTCTACAACTGGTCAACTCAAATAGAGAACTTAATAACTGTATTAGAGGACGACAATCACAGATCCTGGGTCATATCATGAGAAGAGGTGAGCTGGAGAACATAGTAACAACTGGAAAGATCGAGGGTAAGAGAGAGGCATATGAAGACAGCGTGAGAAAATGTTGGATGGTGTGAAAGCCTGGCATGATGCAGAATGTATTTAACTATATTTAAATGTATAATAAACAGAGGACTGTGGAGAGACATGATCGCCTACGCCGGAAGGGATGGTACCAATGAATGAATGAACACCAAAGTGAAACAAGCCAAATATTTTAAATATAAATGATGCAAGTTTCCGAAAATGGAAGATTAGACAAAGAAATAAAATAATCGTCAGAAAATACAGTGATTTACCAACTTTCTAAATTGCATCTCCCAATAAAGATCAAGATTAAAATAAAAAAGACGATAATATCTACAATTTGTATACCAACACTCTGCTACCAATATCAAATATGGCATGCAACAGTCTTGCAGCAAAGTAAAATCTTTACACGTTAAATGAAGTGTCTGAGGAAAGCTGCAATGGTTACTAAACT
The DNA here is from genome assembly GCA_034231615.1 of Meghimatium bilineatum. Taxonomy (NCBI): domain Eukaryota; kingdom Metazoa; phylum Mollusca; class Gastropoda; order Stylommatophora; family Philomycidae; genus Meghimatium; species Meghimatium bilineatum. The sequence goes on from CM067299.1 coordinate 4,766,944, forward strand.
AGATAAAATAAGAAATGAAATTAGGAAAAATAGTTGCTATAATATCATGTATTGAACATATCGAAAATCGTTGCTATAATATCATGTATTGAACATATCGAAAACAGTTGCTATAATATCATGTATTAAACATATCGAAAATAGTTTATATAATATCATGTATTGAACATATCAAAAGTAGTTTATATAATATCATGTATTGAACATATCGAAAATCGTTGCTATAATATCATGTATTGAACATATCAAAGGTAGTTGCTATAATATCATGTATTGAACATATCAAAAGTAGTTGCTATAATATCATGTATTGAACATATCGAAAATCGTTGCTATAATATCATGAACTGAAAATATCGAAAACAGTTGCTATAATATCATGTACTGAACATATCTAAAATAGTTGCTATAATATCATGTACTGAAAATATCGAAAACAGTTGCTATAATATCATGTACTGAAAATATCGAAAACAGTTGCTATAATTTCACGTACTGAACATATCGAAAATAGTTGCTATAATATCGTGTGTTGAACATATCGAAAATAGTTGCTATAATATCGTGTATTGAACATATCGAAAATAGTTGCTATAATTTCACGTACTGAACATATCGAAAAAAAACCACGAAAAATAGTTTGGTACCATGTGAGAATGAACAAAAAGAAAATAACAATAAGAGAATATAACAGAAGAATATCAGGATATAGAGAAAAGGTAGACCAACAAAACAGTGGAACGAGAACATCAAGATAACTTAAACAAACTTGGACGCAAGCAAGGTCTTTAAATATCATATATTGAACTGAGGTTCACACTCCTACGCTTAATAGCAAGTGTGGATACAGTCAACCATCATTCGCCTGGGGAAAAATAATAGACAATATACAACATATTGAAAAAAAATGAAATCGGAATTTACAGCAGTGATTCTTTTAACATTGCTGCCCACGGATCACTATTTGTCGGCGATGCCTTTTCAGCGGTCCGTGTGGTTTTAAAGAAAATAATTGTCTAAACTTCTACAATAGACTAACAAACGGACACAAATACTAGAAAGACAAATGATGAGGTTCTGAAAATGACAAAAGCAAGTTACTTAATACTGATTAAGAAAAGACTATTTATTGCATTTTGGTCAATTTATGAGACAAGGAGACGCGATAACCAGAAGTCTAAGAACAGCTGACTCAGACAAATAAAACTTTACTCAAACATAAGACAAGTTCATCTAATAACTGGAACAATTAAGAAAAAACACACAAAAGATACATTTCAGACAACAGGCTTTTCTAAAAATTACAACATAAGGCATGTCGAAAACATAATTTTACTGTCAACGATGACATAGCAGAGTTAATTATTCAATTATTTATTGCTTATATTCAAACATCTCTGTCATGAGATTGTGGGTAAAATATGACAGAAACAAAATGTGACAGAAACATCCCCAGAATACCATGGACCTAAAAGATCACCAATGTTGCCATCCTGAGAGAAATTTATGTAAAAGAAAACTGGCTAAACACCACGTTTTTTCCTCCCCAGAAAACTGCTATATTTTGGTAATATCAAACGCCATGACAGAATAGAGAAGACCATAATGGAGGGGATGATGCCAGCTAGAGGAACTACAGGCAGACCAAGAAGAACATGGGCGTAAGACATCAAAGACCACCTGAACATGACCGTAACAGAAGCAGGATGATTGGCTCAAGATCGACAGAAGAATCGAAAAGCTGTGATGACTGCTACATCCTGTTCAGGATATGATACCTCATGATGATGATGACTACGTGACATTTTGACTAAAACCTGGGGTTTTTTTAACTGGGACTCTGGGTCCCCCCATGGGATCCGCGAAGACTTGCATAAAAGCAGCTACATCTCAATTTTTAACAAAAATTAATGGAAGATCTAGTTGTTTATTACAACACATTCCCTTACATTATGTTACCATTACATGTTGTTACCATTACATGTTGTTATAATTACATTATGTTACCATTACATGTTATAACCATTACATTATGTTACCATTACATTTTGTTACCATTACATGTTGTTACCATTAAATTATGTTACCATTACATTATGTTACCATTACATGTTGTTAACATTACATTTTATTACCATTACATTATGTTACCATTACAGTCTGTTACCATTACATGTTGTTACCATTACATTTTGTTACCATTACATGTTGTTACCATTACATTATGTTACCATTATATTATGTTACCACTACATTATGTTACCATTACATTTTGTGGAGTAGACATTGTTGACTATCGTTAACACACAGATAAATAATTCCTGAAATTACTCAAATATGGAATATTTTGGGAGTCTGAGTTGACAAATAATATTGAAATTGTGCAAGGACTGCAGCATACACTTCTAGGAGAACTCGTTGATTATTCTTCTGTTATAATCCAAATGCAGGGATGACACTTTCAGCACTCACAGCCACCTTGGAATCTGCTACAAAAGTGCAAAGTTATACTATCCCCTGGCCTCCATCTCTTCAGCATTCACGAGAACCACTTCACAGAAGACAGAAGTAACACATCGAGACAAAGCAAGCAGTGACAATATTTTCAGTGACAATAATTTTATGGACAATAATTTCAGTGACAATAATTTCAGTGACAATAATTTCAGTGACAATAATTTCAGTGACAATAATTTCAGTGACACTAATTTCAGTGACAATAATTTCAGTGACAATAATTTCATGACAATAATTTCAGTGACAACAATTTCAGTGACAATAATTTCAGTGACAATAATGTCAGTGAGAATAATTTTAGTGACATTAATTTCATGACAATAATTTCAGTGACAACAATATCAGTGACAATAATTTCATTGACAATAATTTCAGTGACAATAATTTCATGGCAATAATTTCAGTGACACCAATTTCAATGACAATAATTTCAGTGACAATAATGTCAGTGACAATAATTTCAGTGACAATAATTTCATGACAATAATTTCAGTGACAACAATTTCAGTGACAATAATTTCAGTGACAATAATGTCAGTGAGAATAATTTTAGTGACAATAATTTCATGACAATAATTTCAGTGACAACAATTTCAGTGACAATAATTTCATTGACAATAATTTCAGTGACAATAATTTCATGGCAATAATTTCAGTGACAACAGTTTCAGTGACAATAATTTCAGTGACATAAGTAACAATGATTATTTTTCCACAAATGGCAGGTTATCAGCCTATCCCTCAACTTTCATTAGTCGCCTCCTGCGACATTCATGAAGAGAAACAATGTCCTATTCTTTGCACCGTGGACTAGAAGTCCAGGCTTGGTTGTCAGAAGAGCGGAGGAATGTAAATTACATTTTCTCTCAAATAACATGATGTTATCATCATGTGACATATTACTTCCAGAACGTGATCCTCCTTATGGATTCTCTGCAGACTACGCGATTAAGGGACGAATTGACCAACCACATGCTTAAGCAATCTGAAATGTCACTGCACCAATGTCGTCTTGGGCATTGGGACATCCCATGTAGATGTTAAACTCTGCCTAAAACTTCCGCTAAACAAAATGGCGTAGAAAATAATGTGCTTTCTCTGTGTGCTATTTGATAAACGGATTTGCTCCTGAAAACAATGGCAAACTACTGGAGCATTGTGCCAAGTAATTTTATTTCTGATATTCTAAACTCGAGTGAATTTAACACCAATTTACAAATAACACCATATACGAGGTACATTCCAGAACTTACAAGAAGAGTGTGCCAGGGAAAGATAGGCTAGTTCAAGCTAAGACAGCGAGATTGGATCACTCTCAAATATTCAGATTGGACATCAGAAACCAAAAAAATGTAGATGTCGTCTGTGGCAGATACAAATATTGAAAGGGGTTGAGTGAGAAAGTCAGTTTAAGAAGCACTAAACTAAAATACTTACTCGGTATTATCTCGTAGTTTAACGTTGGTTTGTACACTCAAGTCTACGTTTTCTGTCTCTGGATAAATCACCTTTGTTAATGCCATGGCCGCTGGTGCAGATATCACAGCGGCTGTTAACAGATGGTTTGCTGGTGCCTGTTAAAACAACCAGTTAAGGTGGGCAGATTTAACATTACCCGGTTGTGATTAAGGTTGAGTGAAATTGTATAGTTTTCCGGAAATATAAAATGGCCAAAAATAAATGCGAAACGATCTTTCAGTTTTAAAATGTGATGTAAACATTGTAAACGTTTCGGTTAAATAGGCTTTATCAAGTACAGAATTGACACGCGTACATACACACATGTGTAATGCACATAAGATAAGAAATATTTTTAAAATATATTTTGATTGGGCTTTTACGGATGTGAAAGCTGGTATTTCAATGGAAAAATGGAAAGTTAAATTTGGATTTTGAATATAAGTGCTACATACTTTGTCTAGAACCCAAAACAAATATATTCGTTCGGCAGCAAATAACAAACTAGCAGATTATCAAGTACCGCTGCTACACGTATTGAAACTCATCCCAAACTATGTCCAAATTCCCATCTGTTGCACGTGTAGCCACTTACACCAATATATCAATTTCTCAAATTGCTATAGTGTAGCCGCCACCCTATATATATATATATATATATAAAACTGCTACAAAGTTACCACTTACCCTAAATACGTATTTATCTGTAACTGCTACAGTGTATCCACTTACCCCAAAAATAACGAAGATACCAAGAAGTCCTCCAGAAATACTGGCGAATCCAGCAGTCATAACAGCACACAGCTCTGATTTGCTGAGGGTTGGTAGATACGGTCGAATAAGCAGACCGACTTCAGCCTAAGAATATTCATATAAAAAGTAATTGTAAATTACAAAACTTGATGTCTATGAAACTCTACGCATACCATCGTCATTTAACTTTGCTGAAAATAATTGCAGTTTTTCTAACGATTAACTTTACTGAAATGATTTAAGTTGTGTCATTTTTAACTCTACTGAACGTAATTTAAATAGTATCATGATTTAACTTTACTGAATCTAATTCAAGATTTATCAAAAATTTAACTTTACTGAACGTAATTTATGTTGTTTAATAATGTAACTTTCCTGAAAGTAATTTTAGTTTTATCAACAAGTTTTCTAATCGTCTAACTTTACTGAATGTAGCTCGGAAGATGAATAATATAAATACGCATCATGTAGCAATTATTAAAAAAATTGAAGACAGTAAACTCGATTTGAACCGCAACCACTCTTCTTGGTATCTATTATTCTAACAAACTGAATATAATTGAAATGTTAGCACCACGTTTTATCGCCATGTAAGTTAACTGAACGTAATTGACTTTTCACAATCAAATTTTGTCCATCAAGTTTTGTCCATCACGTTTTGACCATCAATTTAGGGAGACTTATCGTGACATTGCTCATGTTGATGTCATGAACTCTGTTGAGTTTTGTTCCTTCTAATACTACACGAAGACAATGACTCTGGGAGTTCATTCTGGGTCTTATTCCACATCATAACTGAATGTAACTGTTCAGTACAGTAAACTATTTAGAGTATGTCTCCTTAGACAGAACCATTCAGTTCTGCTATTTGAAGAAATCCATTAACATTTATGTTTCCCACTTATGTCAAGAATATATATCAAATAAATTATATCAAGCTATTTCACAAACTCATCTGTGCATTAGTTGCAGCAGATTACCACAGCAAGCCCACAGGCATGGGTGGTTAGTTACCCCGAGTTACACCAGTAAGCCCACAAACATGGTTAGTTACATAAAGTTATCTCAGCAAACCAAGAAGCATGGTTAGCTACTTCAAGTTATCTCAGGAAACCCAGATGCATGGTTAGTTACGCTAAATTACATCAGCAAGCCTACAAGTCCGGTTAGTTGCACTAAATTACATCAGCAAGTCCACACATATGGTTAGTTATAGAAATATATCTCAGCAAGCCTAAAAAAATATTTAGTTACATCAAATTATATCAGCAAGCACACACGCATGATTAGTTACAACAAGCTAGTTCACGAAAGCACACAGATAACAAAATTCAGCTGAAAAATACATTGTCCACATTAAGTACATCTGAAATCTAACATACGAAGACGTGAAAATAACTTAGCTCTAATAATAATAATAATAATAATAATAATAAAAGACCCATAACCCGTCAGTGTCGTAGGAGTGCCAAGATGAGGACATCAGCACAAAAAACTACAAAATACCTTGTCATGGGCCATTCGGACCAGCGTAGAAACCTCCTACCAGACCACTGTTATTAATCCATGATTTATTCGGCAGACTCTTCTCATTCCAGCCTTGACTATTCATTACAAAACAATTTTAGAAAGTGAATCTTGACTCGTTAAAAGTTCAAAACCAAACAAGTTCACACAGTTACACTATTGACAATGGCAAAGCTCGCTTTATACCAAGTAAGAATATTATTCATTTGTAAGCCAAGAGAATAGAGACTTTAGACATGAAGTGCTATAGAAGAGTCCTGAGATTACCAAGGACAGCAAAGAAGATAAACAAGACGTGATAAGAAAAATCAACGTTCAAGAAGGTTGGCTTTTAAATACCTTATTAAGAAGGAAGTTGGAAGTTTTTTTCCCGGCCTTGTGAAGAGACACGTAGACGTGGAAAGAGTGTTATTTGAGAAGGCGATAGAAGGTAGAAGAGGTAAAGTTCGACCAATACGTCGCTGGACAAGAGATATTTAGGAATGCATGCACTTGGCATTAGAATAGGCGGGGCAACATGCCAAATATTGCGCGGATTTTGGGAGATTTATAAGGAAGACTACGTTCAGGAAAGTTCTGGAAATACCATTATCTATTATTTGTACTGAGCGATCAGTATTTCTGCCCGCTAACCACGGAGCGAGGTGAGCTCACACTTTAGAACTATTATTTCTAATCCTAACCGTACTTTAAGTACTTAACTGTAAGCTTGCCAAATCACACAACAAAGGTTCGGAAATACCACGAAAGTAGAGCAAAGGTCACAATGTAGAATTAAAACGAACTTGCGCCCTTTATTTATATACTGTCCTCTTCTTATAGACAGTTTTGTCTGATAGTTCCATCTGGTGTCAACATATGTCGGTAAATTGTTTGTTGTCTTTTCTTGTTTTACGGCACTATGTGCTTTATCTTTCATATGTGTACTACTACTGTTTTGGTGAAAATTGTGAATGTCTAATCCATGGACTAATTTGTTTTTCTATTTGTCTATGTAGTTTGTTCATGTACATGTTAGTGGAAAATTAGAACCCCTCACAACTTTAGTCAGTCAGTCAAATCTTAGATAACTGATGTCCTCTGTATGACTAGGGGTTATTTCCCCTTTTTGGAGGTGTCTTGTCAGATGATATGTTGAGTAATTTGATACGGTCATGTCTGGTTCTTGTGTTTTATTAACTTGCATTTAATTATCTTATGGTTTGAAACTCATATTGGTGCTGTGTTGGTTGTTGAATGATTGTTTGTTGATTGTGTGGATTGGTCTTGTTTCGGCATGAAGCTCTTTTTTTGGGTCCTATGCAATCTCATAGTTGTTAATGGTGTGGTGGAGTATAAGTATTTGTTTTGTGTGATTTGTGTTTGGCTGAAATTCATTTATTTTGTGTGATTTATGTTACGTTGAAACTCATTTGTTTTGTGTGATTTATGTTACGTTGAAACTCATTTGTTTTGTGTGATTTATGTTACGTTGAAACTCATGTGCACAATCATGTGGTCATTCATGAGGGTGGAAAGGGAGACTGTTTTATGTGTTGATTGTGTTATGATGAAACTCTTGTTTGCACAATCATACAGCTGTCTTGGAGTAGGGTGTAATGTGTTGTGTTGTACCGTCCATCAATTTAGTTTTGACAGCTTCATTATAAGCCTCAGTCGTCTTTTTTCCATCGTGAGGTGTTCTCATTTTTTTGGGTGATTCCTGATATATTTGTTTTGCATTTATTTCTTTGGTATATAGTGTTTCTTTTTTAGATTGATTCCTTAGTTCTGCTTATAAACTGTTTGATTATTTTCTTCGTTCCTCTGTTAGCTGTGTGGCCTAGTGTATTTACAATTATAATAATTCTATATTATTACTCTCAAGGTAATCTTTCATCTTAGTTCTGTATTGTTGGTATTTACTGCCGTATAGAAGAAAATGTTCTATAGTGTTAACCTCGAATCATTCCTCGCATATCCGTTCGTTTATTTTGAACCATACTACTCCAAGTCTGAGTTTTAGGTATTACCTTTTAGTAGATATTTTCAACTGGTCGTCTGTTAGTTGGCATTTTCAACTGTGTCGTCTGTTGGTTGGCATTTTCAACTGGTCGTCTGTTGGTAGGTATTTTCAAATGGTCGTCTGTTGGAAGGTATATTAAAATGGTCGTAGGTTGGTAGGTATTTTCAAATGGTCGTCTGTTGGTAGGTATTTTCAACTGGTCGTCTGTTGGTAGGTATTTTCAACTTGTCGTCTGTTGGTAGGTATTTTCAACTGGTCCTGCGTTTGTTGGTAGGTATTTTCAACTGGTCCTGCGTCTGTTTGTAGGTATTTTCAACTGGTCCTGCGTCTGGTGGTAAGTATTTTCAACTGGTCTTGCGTCTGTTGGTTGGTATTTTCAACTGATCGTGCGTCTGGTGGTAGGTATTTTCAACTGATCGTGCGTCTGTTGGTTGGTATTTTCAACTGATCGTGCGTCTGTTGGTAGGTATTCTCAACTGATTCTGTGTTTGGGTTTCTCGTGTGTGTTCTTTAAGTAATTGAAATGCCTGTCTGCCCTTGGTACCTGTTTTTTCATGTTTGAGTCCATTCTTGGTTGATTCTACGCCCAAGGAATTTAGTTTCAGATTTTGAGAGTTCTGTCTTTTCTATTTGAATGTTTGGTTTTCTGTTTTATCTTCTTCGTCGGCCAGCTCATTACCCGCTATACCCTTGTATATGCTGGATTCCACATTACAGTTAATTGTTTTCCTTTGTTATGCAGAACTGTATTTAGGAGAAGTATTTCTTCCACCAGGTCAGGTCGTTCCCTTTTTAAAAAAATTGAAGTTCCTTAGCTGAAGAGAGAGAATCTGTTAGAATTGTAATCTGATATAGTGCATTCTCTCCTATCAGCTTTATTGCTTTTATAATAGCCATAAGTTCTGCTGAGAATATTGATATGTCGTTTATGAGTCTGTACGTCATTTTGCTTATTCGTCTGTACGAGTCTGTTTTTTTTCTTCTGTCTGGAATCACTATACCTGCTCCCGTAGTTCCGTCATCTCCCTTTGACCAATCTGTATATATTTTACGATGGTTTTGAGTATTATCGTTAATATGTTCGATTGTTATATTCTGTATATTGTAGACTTCTAGTTTCTTGGGGGAGTATTTCAAATAGTCTTATGTCTATTATTGGTTTTATTATTCCCGAGGAGGACATTTTGCTTGGTGGTTTTGCCTACTTGCTACCAGGTCTCAGATGTCTAGAAGTTGTTTTTCCTGTTTTGTGTACCATCCTGCTGGTTGTCTTGGTTTTGTTAACTCGTAATTTCACTGTGGGATATCTTCATATAAGGAATTGTAGCCTGGATGCAAGCTATCGTTTCCTATATTAGCCCAATAATTGAGTCTTAGCTATTTCCTTCTGAGCCAGGATACCCATTACTACCTGCAGCGCTACTTCTGACGTATCTAGCGGTACCCCGGCTATTATTGTCAGGGCTCTGTTTCGGATTGTATTCAGCTTTCTGGTGTTTGATGGTACAGACGAATCATAGACAATACTTGCATATTCCATTTTAACTCTTATAAGGGTCTTGTAGAACGTTAGCATTGTCCGTGTGTCTGCTCCCCAGCCACTACCCATTATGTATCTGAGCATATTCAGTCCCCTTCTGTTGTGGTCCTATACACTGTTGATATGCTTGTCCCATCGCAGGCTATTGTCCAGGGTCATGCCAAGAAAACGTGTTAATTTTACAAATTTTATGGGCTGACCTTCTATGTTTATTTCAGGATATATGTCCATGAATTTATTTCCTCTACTGAAAAGCATTCCTATTGATTTGGTTGGATTAATTTGGAAACCTCATTTTATCTTCCTGTTAGTGATTAGATTAGGTTGAGCTGTTTCTGTAGCGATTCCTTTAGATATCTGATATTTTTTCCAGTGGTCTAAATGGCGACATCATCAGCAAACTGGGATATGCTGTTTTTCACATCTCTGATTCGGGGTGCAAAGGGAACGCATTGCTCTAGGCGGGCCCAGGGTTAGCAGATAACCAAGATCCCAAATGTACCTCCACTCGGTGCACCCTGGAAACATAAATACAGCAGCTCGAGCTGATTCTGGCCAAATCATTTGGGGATCGTGTCCGAGAATGTGGAGGTAGCAGATGGAAAGAGATTTGACTGCACAAGAGACAGACAATATCTCCGACACCACCAGCATCACCACATATAGCGACACTGTCGACATACAGTGAAGCAAGTCAGTCCAGTCCGAACATTGGAGGGGCGGCCAATGTAAAATGCACGTAAAGGTAGATGCATGGCGAGAGACAAATAGATTTCATACCGAGTACAATGAAACAATGAAAGGGCAGAACAGCGTTAGAGGGTAGCGCGAACTGCAAATAGAAAGTGAAAAGTCCCTAGGAAAGGGGATCTACAAGCTCCGTCAGCTCGAGACGAGCTTCTAGTTACCTGTGTTCCTTACAGGCAGAGACCCAGACCCATCCATTGGCGTTTGGTAAAGCAAGAAGACCTAACCCAATCCTTATGTCGAGCCTTCCTAAACCGGATATATGCTCGCGAAGAGAAAGGGTTCTGTACCCGATGGGCTTAGGCAAGAAAGGGACAACGATGGTAGTCCTGGCCCAACTCTACTGTCAAGGTTTCCTATAACGGATGTACACTTGCAGAGAGAAAGAGTTCCGTACCCGATGGGCTCAGGCACAAAAGGGACAACGATTTAGCCATGGCCCAACTCTACTGTCAGGTTTTCCTACACCGGAAATACACTTGAAGAGAGAAAGGGTTCAGTACCTGATGGGCTCAGGCGCTATTGGGACAAGGACGCTCAGCTCGAGAACGCCTTGCTCTCAAACGCGTGGTGTGAGACTCGAACTTGGACAAGGGGTACACGATGTCGGTGAACGACACCACGGCTAAGAGGGCGAAAGAGCCAGGGTCCAACTCCTCTGTTGAGTTCTTCCCCTTAAGGAACCAGGCTCACGGATGAGAAACGGTTCAGTACCCAATGGGCACAGGAACAGCACGTCCAATTACACGAGGCAAGTTCATAGACAGTGGAACACCTCGTGCGAGTCAGACGAGAGCAAAAATCGTCTGGGCGAAGAGTCGCCACTATGCGTGCCTGGAGACAGATATAGAGGCTGTCACAGGCTAAGGGTAGCCCTCCCGAATTGTCAAGGCATGCCGAAATCGGATGTACTAGGCCTACAAGGCGCATAACGGTGGCACAACGTAATCACGCTCCCGGCGGAAATCGCACGGATATCTGTGATGGTTACAATGGAGCGAACGCAAAAACAAACAAACAAACATCTCCGATTCCTTTCCGAGGTCGTTAACCATTATGGTGAATAAAGTCGGAGATATAACCGAACTCTGCGGAATTCCTTTTTCCATGCTCATGGTGAGAAAAGGTTCAGTACTCGATGGACCTATGCACAATCGTCCAATGAGACAAGCTCTGTTCAGCTCGAGAACAAAACGCTAGTCCTTGACGTTCCTAAATATGTGTATAGACCCAGACATTGTCGAGGAGTTCATGACATTGGTGAACAACACTTCGGCTAACAGGGTGAACGAGTTCGAACCCCACTCTTCTACCGAGTTCTTCCTAAACCGGAATTAGACTCGCGGATGACGGATGAGAAAAGGTTCAGTACCTGATGGACACAGAAACACTACGTCTAATTACACAAGACAAGTTCACTAACTGCAGAACACATCTTGCAAGATAGAAGTGAAGGGCAAACCGTCTCGGCATAGAATCAGTACATATTAGCAGCCTGTCGTAAGATAGGAAGGCTGTTACAGGCTAGGGTAGCCCACTCAAACTGTAAAGGCATGCCGAAATCGGCTGTGCTGGGCATACAAGGCGAAAGATGATGACACAACGTAACTATGATCCTGGCGCAAATCGCACGAATATCCATGCTGATTATTATGGAGCGACTGCAAAAATACCCACAACAAACAATGTCTATATTGACTTTTTAAGTTGACTATTCTTTTTGTTAACAGTTTCATTTGTTGTTTAGCTGATACTTCTGTATATTTATCTAGCAGTCATCAGTGTACCTCTCCAACCCCATTCATAAAGGACAAAATACATTTCAGGTCCTACACTCGCCTTTCTGTTATTGTACAAACCCTTCTAGGACTTCTAAAAGTCTTTATCAGGACTTACTCAGTCGTTCTAATTCTTCTTTTCAGTTCCATTTCCAGATGTACACCAGTTTTTGTGTTCCATCTCCAGATGTAAACCAGTTTTTGTGTTCCATCTCCAGATGTACACCAGTTTTTGTTTTCCATCTCCAGATGTACACCAGTTTTTGTGTTCCATCTCCAGATGTACACCAGTTTTTGTGTTCCAGCTCCAGATGTACACCAGTTTTTGTGTTCCATCTCCAGATGTACACCAGTTTTTGTGTTCCATCTCCAGATGTACACCAGTTTTTGTGTTCCATCTCCAGATGTACACCAGTTTTTGTGTTCCATCTCCAGATGTACACCAGTTTTTGTGTTCCATCTCCAGATGTACACCAGTTTTTGTGTTCCATCTCCAGATGTACACCAGTTTTTGTGTTCCATCTCCAGAAGTACACCAGTTTTTGTGTTCCATCTCCAGATGTACACCAGTTTTTGTGTTCCATCTCCAGATGTACACCAGTTTTTGTGTTCCATCTCCAGATGTACACAAGTTTTTGTCAGGGCTTCTATGCTACTAGACAACAATCCACCCCCACCCCCTTTTTATATATGTCTTTCTTACGACAATCACTTTACATATGTCAAGACTATTACTAAAATCTCACAGGACTTCTATTCTTCTTCAGAGGCGACATCAGTAATTGATCAGAAGAACATTCACCAAAGAAGGTTGACACAATGGAAGTCATTTAGCAATAATCGCAGGCACGGTAAGCCAAATGTTGCGAACCGTAATGTCACACAATGTTAAAGTCCACACGGCTTAATTTAACCAACACGGACTCCTGTCTTAAATTGAATGGTTCGTGTATTTGCAAGAGGGTTCCATCTCTCATTAAAGTGGCGCAGACATACAGACAAACATACAAACATAACACTCACAAAGCCCATAAATATGTTGGCTACTGCGTTCACAGACTCCACCGGCCCGGTCTCTAGACAGAATCCGAGAAATGTGCCCATGTTGACGATAATAACTTCCATAACTCCCCAGTATGTCAGAAGAAAGATGATTGAGTTGAAGAAAACGATGACTCCTACAATCTGTAAACAAACCAGGACACAACTCACAACTCTGATAGTCCAATGTTTATAGTTAGCAAAATACACAGAGTACATACATAAAATGCAGTTTTCAATCATCGTCATTTAGAATACGATGTTTCCTAGTCTGTACTGATGTTTCCTAGTTTCTACTGATGTTTCCTAGTTTCTACTGATGTTACCTAGTTTTTACTGATGTTTCCTAGTCTCTACTGATGTTTCCTAGTATCTACGGATGTTTCCTAGTTTCTACTGATGTTTCCTAGTTTCTACTGATGTTTCCTAGTCTCTACTGATTTTTCCTATTCTCTACTGATGTTTCCTAGTTTCTACTAATGTTTCCTAGTTTCTACTGATGTTTCTTAGTTTCTACTGATGTTTCCTAGTCTCTACTGATGTTTCCTAGTCTCTACTGATGTTTCCTATTCTCTACTGATGTTTCTTAGTTTCTACTGATGTTTCCTATTCTCTACTGATGTTTCCTAGTTTCTACTGATGTTTCCAAATCTCTACTGATGTTTCATAATGTCTACTGATGTTTCCTAGTTTCTATTGTTGTTTTCATAATAAGAATAGTATTTTTTACGGAGCACTATTCTTATCGCAAAAATTCTAACTTCGAGGTCGGGGATGTCTAATTTATTCTGGACTCTCTCAAGTAACAAGGACCATTGATTACTCGACCAATGGTTACTGGACCATTAAAATTTTCTAGTCTACCTATAATGTTTGCTTCATGTGGAGAGATTATTAATCAAGTCATTCTACCTAAAAGGTGGGCTTCATGGGTAGAGATTATTAATCACGTCAAACAACCTATAAGGTGGACGTCATGCGGAGAGATTATTAATCAAGTCATTCTACCTAAAAGGTGGGCTTCCAATGGAGGTGATTATAGGTTCGGTGATTAGTGCTTAAAATCGTTTCTTTATTTGGGGGATCTCAGAAGCAGAGCACTAACTATGTAGCATCGGCAAATAATCTTTCTCATATGATGTTTTATGTTATAAATGTATATATACATAACAAACTGATAACATCAACAAAAACAGAAAACGTTTAAAAAGGCTTCATCAGGACAGAAACAAAGGGACAAAAAAAAAGAAATTTAAATAACAAAAAAGCGAATTATAGTGAGGGAAAAGGTGATAGATAAATAGACGACAAGTTTCTTATCAAATTTCCATCCGTATTACAATGAATAACTTGTTAATTGGGAAACATCTTCACACATTTTCTAATAAAGTCTTCCGTATTTGTACCTCCATTATTGAAGATAATGTTACACAATACTTACTCTTTCTTCAGTTCTTAGAGATCCTAGAAAACACGGTGGTTGTTAAAGGATATCCTAGAATACAAGGTGGTTGCTAGAGGATATCCTAGATTACAAGGTGGTTGTTAAAGGATATCCTAGAATACAAGGTGGTTGCTAGAGGATATCCTATTATACAAGGTGGTTGTTAGAGAATAATCTAGAATACAAGGTGGTTGTTAGAGGATATCCTAGATTACAAGGTGGATGTTAGAGGCTGTCCTCTAATACAAGGTGGATGTTAGAGGTTGTCCTCTAATACACGGTGGATGTTAGAGGTTGTCCTCTAATACAAGGTGGTTGTTAGAGGCTGTCCTCTAATACAATGTGGCTGTTGGAGACGTTATCTATTACAAGGTGGCTGTTAGAGGCTGTCTTCTAATGCAAGGTTATTAGAGGCTGTCTTCTAATTGTGTCATGTGACGTATTCCTTCCAGAACATAGTCTTCCCAATGAACTCTCTGAACCTCTCTCTGTCTTGGGCGATGTGGCTTGCATTTTCTAGCGATGTATTCATGTTATCTTTAATGTCGTCAGTCCATCGTCTTCTTGGTCTGCCCCTTCTCCTCTGCCCAGGTACTCTTCCCTCCATTATTTGTCTTTCTAAACAGTTATGTCTCTTTATATGACCAAACAGTCGTAGTTTTCTTTTTGTTATTGTGTTTAGTAACCAACACTCTGGAATATTCAGTGTGTTTATAATATCTGAGTTTCTGATTTTATCCTTCCATGATATTCTAAGTATCTTCCTGTAGCATTTCAGCTCGAAGGCGCTGATCCTCTTTGTTGCTGTTTTACTTAGAGTCCATGTTTCACAGCCGTATGTTGCAACCGGAAAAATAAAAGTTCGTAACATTAGCACTTTCGTTTCTATTTTGTTGTTTTTCCATATGTTTTTCAGCCGTGTTATTTTGCAATATGCCATTGCCAATCTCTTCCTTATTTCTGCCATGCAGTCTCCTGCACCGTTGATGTTTGCTCCTAAGTATTCAAATTTATCCACACATTCTATCTCGGTATTGTCTATTCTGATTTTTGGTTGTTGTGTTGTTATATCTGTTAACATGATTTTTGTTTTCTGCGTGTTTAAATACAAATTTTGTGCTTCGCTATATTTCTAGTACTGTGTCGTCTGCGTAGCGTAGTTCCGGGATTAGGAATCCACCTATGTTTAAAGCGTGGTAGTCAGTGTTGTGTATGTCTTCTCTCACGTTCCTCATTATACTTTCAGCGTGGTTGTTGAACAGGTATGGGGAGAGTGTGCACCCTTGCCTTACTCCACTCTGTACCTGAACCCACTCTGAGAGATCGTCCTCTAACTTCACTGCAGCCTTTTGATCGTGGTAAAGTTCCTCTATTAGATGAATCAGATGTCTTGGGAAACCCATGCTGTTCATTATCTCCCATAGTTGCTGGTGTTGGACGCAGTCGAACGCTTTTGAGTAATCTATGAAACACATGTGCAGGTTAGTTGTATATTCTCTACACTTTTCTATGATCAATCTCATGTTAAGAATGTGATCTCTTGTTCCTCTGCCCGATCTGAAACCAGCCTGTGTTATCTAATACTGTGTCTTCTAATACAAGGTGATAATACACACGGTGACGTCAACATTACACAAGATGACGTCAAAACTACACAAGATAACGTCAACACTACACAAAATGACGTCAACACTACACAAGATGACGTCAACACTACACAAAATGACGTAAACACTACACAAGATGACGTCAACACTACACAAGATGACGTCAACACTACACAATATGACGTCAACACTACACAAAGTGATGTAAACACTATACAAGTTGACATCAACACTACACAAGATGACGTCAACACTACACAAGATGACGTCAACACTATACACAACATGACGTCAACACTAAACAAGTTAACGTCAACATGACTATTTTCTAACAGAAAAATTTATTTATGAAACATTTTAATGAAAATGTGAAATAAATTCCCTGTATGTTTTAGTCCTTTACTGCTAAATGTTTTTAAGAAGTGGGGATTTTTGTTGTTGACATATTTAAGCAGATGTGGGATGGTGGTGGGGGTGTTACGTTTTAAATTATTGATTGTTTTTAACATGAAGTTAAACATTAAATTATTGATAACATTACGATAACATTAAATTATTGATAACGTTACAATAAACATTAAATTATTGATAACATGAAGATAAACATAGAAAAGACCTAAGTAATGAAGATATGAAGAAAAGAAAGAAATACCAATATATATTTATTGGAAACAACAGACTTAAACAAGTGATAGAATTCATATATCTAGGAAGCAATATAACAACAGACGGCAATAGCAGCAAAGAAATGCACAATAGATGTAGTAAAGCCTACCAAGCCCTAGGACAAATGACACCAATCTTCAGAAACAAATACGGAGATTTAAATACCAAAAGAACACTATTGAAAACGATTATTATGCCAATGCTGTGCTACCAATGCCAACCATGGACAACGGCAGCACAAGAAAAACGTAAACTTGTGACAGCTGAATGGTATGTTTACACAGAATCCTAGGAATATCGCTAAGAGACAGAGTGAGAAATGAGGACATTAGAAAAAGAACCGACACCGCCCCAACCTTGGAACATATTAAGTGATAATAGATCAAATGGTTTGCACACATCAGCAGACTACCATCAGACAGCATACCACAGCAAGCTATGCTACACAGATACAGTGAAGGCAGACCTACAGGCCGACCAAGAAAACGATGGACCACCGAAATAAAATAGGGGAAATATTCCACAATATACTCAGCACACACGGGGGCCATCTCCAGAGAACTTTCTTCCCATGACGTTGAAAGGCAGTAAAGGTTTTAACCAATAGATAAATGGTTGTTGACAAGGGCAAGCGACCGGTCAAATATTTTAGCAACAATTTGACAGCTCCTTCACTTGCTGAGTCAGAAAGTACACTAAACAATACAAATACACAACTTTCAATGACGTAATAGTAAAGCAAAATGAATTAAACAGGTTACTGAAAACACTTACCTTGCCTATGAATAAAAATATATAAAAAAGTATATATAAAAAAACAAACAATAAAATTAAACAGGACAATTCTCCACGTATCGGCTCAAATGGAACCTTTTTCAAGAGACAAACAACAGTAAACACCACAATAATAAACAGAATAGATGACTTAGCCTGTCTAAAGCCACGTCTCCAAAACATAAAACCACGTCTCCATGACGCAGGAATGACATCTAGTAAAAGAGAAAATGCGTGCATTCATTATAAACAAACTGGAAAGTGGGAAATTAGATGCAATATAGAAGTGATTGGGGTGTTTATAATGAATGCAAGAATAATATAAGAAAAAGACCCCTTTTGTCACTTTATCAGACAGGCAGGTTTTAAGAACATAGTGTATTATCAACAGGCTAAGTCATCTATTCTGTTTATTATTGTGGTGTTTACTGTTGTTTGTCTCTTAAAAAGGTTCCATTTGAGCCGATACGTGGAGAATTTTCCTGTTTAGTTTTATAGGTATGTTTTTTTTAATATATACACTTTTTTAAATATATTTTTATTCATATGCAAGGTAAGTGTTTTCAGTAACCTGTTTAATTCATTTTGCTTTACTATTTGTTCATTCGGTTGCTGCGGCACCCTCCACTTGGTTATTTATATCAATGACGTCATATTGAGAACGTATATTGTATATCAATTTCTGTGCATCCGATTTTTCATACACCAAATATATATATTAAACTGCCAGATAACAGTAGTCAATGAATAAATAGGCACTTACACTAAACCCAAATCCCATGCTCTTAAAGTTCATGCCAAAAACAAAAACAGAACCATTGTTTGAGAAATCTAGTAGACGTTGAAAAAAGTCTCCGACATACTTGAAGGCGTTGTAACCAAAATCTGTTCGTAAGGTTATTGTCGCAAACACAAACTGAATAATGAAACCCCAGAATACTGGATGCCAGTTAATCTGAGGAATAGAAATACAAGTACAATTAATTTTATCTGAATTATTTATCGATAATTATACACTGTTATCCCGTTATAACGCTCTCCATTATAACACATATCCCAATATAACAACATTTTTCAAAATCCCCAATTAGTTTATTCATTACCGATATATAAAACTGTATATAACAAATTGTGGTTATAACATACATATATGTTCGGTCCCGACTAAATAGTTATAATGGGATTCCACTGTACTGTCCATCGCCTATCTTGAAAATAACATTAATTTGCAAATATCTCTTTTGACAAATCGTGGACAAAATATGTTATACAGGGATTGGGTCTTGTCTGTTGTCTAGATTCTTCTTCTTCCTCTTCTTTCGTTCACTTGAAACATGTAAAAATCTGTAATTCTGTCTCCTTAATAAAACTCACTGTCTTTTGTAGTTCATACAGTGTCCCATAGAGCTTTGATTCCAATGTTGTTTCCTCTAGCCAATATGTCTGCCTCAGCGTTTCATACTCAGAACACTCTTGAAGTATATGTTTGGCACTCTGTGCTGCCTGTTCAAATGTACACATGTCAGTTTTACCAATCTTGAACTGTGTGTACATGTGACTACGGAGTCGGCTGTGTCCTGTTCTGAGGTACAGAATTACAACTTGTTCTGATCTGTTCATAATGTGATAGTCATCTTGTGCTGGTGTTTGTGGCTTTCTTATTGACTTGATCATCTGTTTTTTCTGATGGTAGGTGATTGGTACATCTGGTTGGTCTTCAGAAGCACCTTCCTTAGACAATTGGTCTTCTTTTTCATTTCCTGGTATTCCATAGTGAGAGGGTATACATTGCATGTTTACCCTATACTGATAAGACAGTTGATTAAGTATTTGCCTAGATAATAGAGATGAAATAATCACATAGCTGTGACTAGATAATCCCGTAGCTGTTACTAGATAACTCTTGACACATGATGATGATGGAATAATCCCATAGCTGTGAATAGATAATCCCGTAGCTGTGACTAGATAATCCCGTAGCTGTGATTAGATAATCCCGTAGCTGTGATTAAATAATCCCGTAGCTGTGACTAGATAACTCTAGACAACTCATAACCGTTTTGACAAAAACACAAGCACTTCTCAGTTGTGTAACTGAGGCGACACCCGGACTTCTCAGTTGTGTAACTGAGGCGACACCCGGACTCATATCAGTTTGCTTCAGATGTATGGCTGTGTAAGAGGAAGGTGGTGTTTATGAATGCATGTTTCGTCCCGGAAGGGAGGCATTCCCGTACGCCAGTATCCCTGGATTACCACGTCCTGCCATGAGCAGAGCACTAGCGAACTTATTATTCTTGTCTCAGTTACGTTGTCCAACTAGCAATGATGGTACATCTAGCATTCATCATCACATAAAAAAAATCTGGCTCACAAGGACAAAGCTGCACTGACCTCTGACCTGCATCTCTTCGTGATCGATGTGTATATTTTGTATAGAAGACAAAAGTAAAAAATTGATGACAATGATGATTTGTGGACAGGTGACAGGTTTCCAGCCCATACCACAAGTGTCCTTACTCGTCTCTTACGACATGTCTGGAAGTAAGAAAGTGGTACCATTCTTTGGACACTGAACCCAGAAGTTCAGGTCCCAGTTGCAATCCGGACGATATATTATCTGGAATATCATAAGCAGTTTTTGTGTCGTTTAATGAAATTACTAGCTCTGATCATTCACAGCTTTTGTCGTCTTCTATTCTCATCATTAAAAGTGCCGATAGACAATGCCTTTCTAAGTGTATTTTTGCTCTATACCACGTATTCTATTCGCTAAATCAAAACAGTAATTTCTATAAATCAGTAAACAAAACAAGATGTAAATCAAACAAGTATGACAACATACACAAGAATCAAACAAGTATGACAACAAACACAAGAATCAAACAAGTATGACAACAAACACAAGAATCAAACAAGTATGACAACATACACAGAATCAGGGTACTACATCTATTATGTAACTTACTTTACTGGGGTTCTTTGACAACACGACGCATACGATGATGAAAGCTACAATTCCAAGAAGAGACTGGCTGTTGTGTGGATTATTCTTGAAAACAACAAGGCCCAGAAATATGAACAACCCTGCCGTTGCTAGCAAATATAAACAACTGCAAAAAAAAATAAAAAAATAAGATATTCATATTGATAAGAATTACGAGCAAAGCGTCGATAATTGTTTAGAGACGTAGGGGATACGTTCATTAACTATTTCTATATTCTGCAATGAATGACGCAATATCTTGATCTGCTA